>APFE031108356.1:68904-89601 GCA_000404065.3 Pinus taeda
AAAACTTTAATTTTATTAAATTTGAAATAATAAGTAAAATCTAAACTAAAACATTATGAGCTTTTATTTTAAATGTTAATATTAGCTGTTTTGAAGTGTAAATTTGGATTTTCAAGGTAGAGATATTGGTTTTCAAAATGCCAATTTTTAAAATAATTTCAAATTACAAAAATGACATGCATATATACGGAAGATATGCACATACAGGAAAGTCAGGGACATATGGAAGATATGCGCATATCTTCCGTATATGCGCATATCTTCCATTTACGCAAAATTTCTGTATATGCGCAGTTTCTGTATATGGAATTTGCGCATATAAGATGTAGATAAATGAACGAAGATATACGTAAATTCCATATGCAGAAAGTGCGCATATACGGAAATTGCATATATGGAAGATATGCACATATCTTACATATATGCACAATTTTCATATATGCGCACTTTCTGTATATGGAATTTGTGCATTTACGATGCAAATACATAAACGACGTGCACATTCAGGAAAGTTAGGGATATACGGAAGATATGCACATATCTTCTGTATATGCACAATTTTCGTATATGAAATTTGTACATATCTTCGTTTATGTATCTGCATCACAGATGCGCAAATTCCATATACATAAATTGCACATATATGGAAACTGTGTATATACGGAAGATATGCCCATATATGGAAACTGGGCATATACAAAAGATATGCACATGTCTTCCATATATCCCTAAATTTCTTGTATGTGCATATCTTCTATATATGCACGTCGTTCATGTATCTGCATCGTAGATGCGCAAATTCCATATACAGAAATTGCGCATATACAGAAACTGTGCATATACAGAAGATATGCGCATATATCGAAATTGGGCATATACAGAAGATATGCGCATATCTTCCATATATCACTAACTTTCCTGTATGTGCATATCTTCTGTATATGCACATCGTTTATGTATCTGCATCGTATATGTGCAAATTTCATATACAGAAATTGCGCTAATACGGAAACTGTGCATATACGGAAGATGTGCGCATATACGGAAACTGGGCATATACGGAATATATGCACATGTCTTTTGTATATCTCTAACTTTCCTGTATGTGCATATCTTCCGTATATGCACGTCGTTCATGTATCTGCATCGCAGATGCGCAAATTCCATATATAGAAATTGCGCATATACGGAAACTGTGCATATACGGAAGATGTGCGCATATACAAAAATTGCGCATATACAGAAGTTATGCACATGTCTTCCGTGTATCCCTAACTTTCTTGTATGTGCATATCTTTCGTATATGCACGTCGTTCATGTATCTGCATTGTAGATGCACAAATTCCATATACAGAAATTGCGCATATACGGAAACTGTGCATATACGGAAGATGTGCGCATATATGGAAACTGGGCATATACGGAAGATATGCGCATGTCTTCCGTATAACCCTAACTTTTCTGTATGTGCATATCTTCCATATATGCACATTGTTCATGTATCTACATCATATACGTGGAAATTCAATATACAGAAATTGTACATATACGGAAACTGTGCATATACGGAAGATATGCACATGTCTTCCGTATATGCACAGTTTCCGTATATGAGAAATTTCTATATATTGAATTTGTGCGTATATGATGCAGATACATGAACGATGTGCATATATGGAAGATATGTACATACAGGAAAGTTAGGGATATACGGAAGACATGCGCATATATTCCGTATATGCCTAGTTTTCGTATATGCGCACATCTTTCGAATATGCACAGTTTCCGTATATGCGCAATTTTTGTGTATGGAATTTGTACATATTTTCGTTTATGCCTCTGCATCGTATATGTGCAAATTCAATATACAGAAATTGCGCATATATGGAAATTGCACATCTACGGAAGATATACGCATGTCTTCCGTATATCCCTAACTTTCATGTATGTGCATATCTTCCGTATATGTGCGTCGTTCATGTATCTGCATCGTAGATGCACAAATTCTATATATAGAAATTGCGCATATACGGAAACTGTGCATATACGGAAGATGTGTGCATATACGGAAATTGGGCATACACGGAAGATATGCGCATGTCTTCCGTATATCCCTAACTTTCCTGTACGTGCATATCATTCATATATGCACTTTGTTCATGTATCTGCATCACAGATACGCAAATTCCATATACAGAAATTGCACATATACGGAAACTGTGCATATACAGAAGATATGCGAACATACGAAAACTAGACATATACGGAAGATATGCGCATGTCTTCCGTATATCCCTAACTTTACTATATGTGCATATATTTTGTATATGCACGTCGTTCATATATCTACATCGCAGTTGCACAAATTCCATATACAGAAATTGCGCATATACAGAAACTGTGCATATACAGAATATATGCGCATATACAGAAATTGGGCATATACGGAAGATATGCGCATATCTTCTGTATATCCCTAACTTTCTTGAATGTGCATATCTTTCGTATATGCACGTCGCTCATGTATCTGCATCATAGATGCACAAATTCCACATACAGAAATTGCGCATATACGGAAACTATGCATATATGGAAGATGTGCGCATATACGGAAATTGATCATATACGGAGGATATGCGCATGTCTTCCGTATATCCCTAAATTTCCTGTACGTGCATATCATTCGTATATGCACGTCGTTCATCTATTTGCATCACAGATGTGCAAGTTCCATATAGAGAAATTGTGCATATACGGAAACTGTGCATATACGGAAGATATGCGCATATACGGAAACTGGGCATATACAGAAGATATGCGCATGTCTTCCGTATATCCCTAACTTTCTTGTATGTGCATATCTTCCGTATATGCACGTCGTTCATGTATCTACATCGTAGATGCCCAAATTCCATATACAGAAATTGCACATATATGGAAACTGTGTATATACAGAAGATGTGCACATATAGAGAAATTGGGCATATACGGAAAATACGCGCATGTCTTCCGTATATCCCTAACTTTCCTCTACATGTAGGTACTTTGCATATGCACGTCATTCATATATCTGCATTACAGATGCACAAATTCCATATACAGAAATTGTGCATATACGGAAACTGTGCATATACGGAAGATATTCGCATGTACGGAAACTGGGCATATACGGAAGATATGTGCATGTCTTTCGTATATCCCTAACTTTCCTGTATGTACATATATTCTGTATATGTGCATCATTCATATGTCTGCATTGTATACGTGGAAATTTGATATACAGAAATTGCGTATATATGGAAACTGTGCATATACGGAAGATGTGCGCATATATGGAAATTGGGCATATACGGAAGATATGCGCATGTCTTCCGTATATCCCTAACTTTCCTGTATGTGCATATCTTCTGTATATGCACGTCGTTCATGTATCTGCATCGTAGATGCATAAATTCCAGATACAAAAATTGCGCATATACAGAAATTGTGCATACATGGAAGATGTGCGCATATACGAAAATTGGGCATATACGGAAGATATGTGCATGTCTTCTGTATATCCCTAACTTTCATGTACGTGCATATCATTCGTATATGCACGTCGTTCATGTATCTGCATCACAGATGCACAAATTCCATATACAGAAATAGTGCATATATGAAAACTGTGCATATACAGAAGATATGCGCATATACGGAAATTGGGCATATACGGAAGATATGCGCATGTCTTTCGTATATCCCTAACTTTCCTATATGTGAATATATTCCATATATGCATGTTGTTCATTTATCTACATCGTAGATGTGCAAATGCTATATACAGAAATTGCGCGTATACGGAAACTGTCCATATACAGAAGATGTGCGCATATACAGAAATTTGACATATACGAAAGATATGCCATGTCTTCCGTATATCCCTAACTTTCCTGTACATGCATATCATTCATATATGCACATCATTCATGTATCTGCATCATAGGTGTGCAAATTCCATATACAGAAATTGCGCATATACGGAAACTGTGCATATACGAAAGATATGCGCATATACAGAAACTGGGCATATACGGAAGATATGTGCATGTCTTCTGTATATCCCTAACTTTCCTGTATCTGCATATCTTCCATATATGCACGTCATTCATGTATCTGCAAAATACACGTGCAAATTTAATATATAGAAATTCCGCATATACGGAAACTGTGCATATACGAAAGATGTGTGCATATACGGAAATTGGGCATATACGGAAGATATGCACATGTCTTCCGTATATCCCTGAATTTCCTGTATGTGCATACAGAAACTGTGCATATACAGAAGATGTGCACATATACGGAAGATATGCACATACAGAAAAGTTAGGGATATACGGAAGATATGTGCATATCTTTCGTATATGCCCAATTTTCGTATATGCGCATATCTTCTGTATATGCCCAGTTTTCGTATATGCGCAATTTTTGTATATGGAATTTGCACATCTACGATGCAGATACATGAATGATGTGCATATACGAAATATATGCACATACACAAAAGTTAGGGATATACGGAAGACATGCGCATATCTTCTGTATATGCCCAGTTTGCGTATATGCGCATATCTTCCGTATATGCATAGTTTCCGTATATGCGCAATTTCTGTATATGGAATTTACGCATCTACGATTCAGATACATGAACAACA
The DNA here is from genome assembly GCA_000404065.3 of Pinus taeda. NCBI lineage: Eukaryota > Viridiplantae > Streptophyta > Pinopsida > Pinales > Pinaceae > Pinus > Pinus taeda. Next base: position 73,602 of record APFE031108356.1, read on the forward strand.
TGCATATACGAATGATATGCACGTACAGGAAAGTTAGGGATATACGGAAGACATGCACATATCTTCCGTATATGCGCACATCTTCCGTATATGCATAGTTTCCGTATATGCGCAATTCTATATATAGAATTTGTGCATCTACGATGCAGATACATGAACGACATGCATATATAGAAGATATGAACATACAGGAAAGTTAGGGATATACAGAAGACATGCACATATCTTCCATATATGCGCAATTTCCATATATGCGCACATCTTCCGTATATGCATAGTGTCGGTATGAAGTTAATCTCTTGGAATATAAGAGGGCTCAATGGCCCAGGGAAAAATCGAATCCTTAAAAACATGATAAAGCAAGAAAAACCTGAAATCCTTTTCTTGCCAGAGACTAAATGCAATTCAAGTGCACTAGATAGATTTGCAGCAAAAGTATGGCTAGGAAGCTTCAATGCTGCAGTGGATGCTGATGGGGCTTTTGGAGGTCTGGAAATTGTCTGGAACTCCCGAGCAATCAAGCTATACAATATCCATGCAAGTAGGAATTTCCTACAAGCAACCTTTCACATCATCGGGACAAAGGAGGCATCGCTTAAAGTCAGAATCCTTTACACTCTCTCTGCTATCAACCCTGACAGGCCACACCCTTTATGGATTTCTGGAGGAGACTTTAACATGATTACTAGGTTGGAAGAAAAAGGGGAGGAAGATGCAGAGGAAGTCAGGAAGGGATACCACTAAAGGACTTCATTCAGAGCAACTGTCTCATCGACCGACCCTTCGATAATGGTGTATTTATTTGGAACAATAGGAGAGCAGGTAAGCAGCAGACCGCTTCTCGTCTGGACAGGTTCTTGCTCTCAGACAATGCTATTCATCTTGGTGGAGACTTCGCATCTTCCATTTTGCCTCTTTCAAGATCTAATCACTGGCCCATCTCCCTCCATTGGTCACGTCTTGGCAATCTGATCCACAAATCGTTCCGCTTTGAGGCATTCTGGATGTCTCATCCGGATTTCCAAGGCTTAATCAATTTAGAATGGAACAATTTTTCCCCTCCTCCAGGTTCAGAAATGCTCCAATTCTAGCAAAAGCTTAAGCACCTCAAAAGCAAGATCAAACGCTGGAATCACACTTCTTTTGGTAATATCTTCCAGGCTCAGGAAGCCCTCGAGCTAGAAATGAAGCAATTGCAACAGAGGATTATTATTGAAGGCCACTCAAAGGACTTGTCAATACAGGAAAAATTTATTGAAGCACAACTCACAGAAAGGGCTAAGCAGGAAGAAACGTTATGGAGGCAAAAATCAAGAGTGAGATGGCTTAAATATGGAGAGAAAAACAATAAATTATTTCATAGTACCACAATCCAACGCAGAATGAACAATAACATAACTCATATTAAGAATGAGCAAGGTATCAAAGTGGAAAAGCACGAAGAAATTGTAAGCGAGCTCCTCAATTACCTCAAGCAAATACATCGTGAGCCAATTGCAGATAGATCACAACTATAGAAAAAATTACTCGAAAGATTCCTAAAGTTATCTCAGAAGAGCATAACCAACTACTTCTCAACCCTGTGGACTTACAAGAGGTGGAACTAGCAGTTTGACAACTAAAAGCAGGAAAGTCTCCAGGCTCGGATGGATTTACTTCAAACTTTTTTCACAATTTCTGGGATTTGATCAAGATGGAAGTCTGGCAAGTGGTTGAGGAGTCGTGATCCTTAAGATGGATGTTTCCGGGGGTGAATGCAACGTTCATAGCCTTGGTTCCCAAGGTAGACATGCCAAGCACACCTGACAAGTACAGGCCTATCGCACTATGTAACATAATCTATAAGATTGTCTCCAAAATCATTGCCTCCAGGCTCAAACTGCTGCTTCCTCTCATCATCTCACCTGAGCAATCTGGATATGTCAAAGGTAGGAAGATCACCGATGGTATCATCTTAACTCATGAAATAATTCATTCCCTGAAGATTTCCAAGAAGCCAGGTATGCTCCTCAAACTAGATCTCTCAAAGGCCTTTGATAGCCTAAGCTGGATGTATATTAAAAAAGTTCTAATTGCTTTTGGATTTGCTGCTCCCTGGGTCAGATGGGTCATAAGCCTCATCTCTTCCTCTTTCTTTTCTATTCTAGTCAATGGTATACCCTCATCTCCTTTTCACCCTTCCCGGGGAATTAGGCAGGGAGACCCTCTATCCCCTTTCTTGTTCATTATCATGGCAGAAGGATTAGGCCAAAGTATTAAATCAGCTCAGCAATCCCTCTGTCTCAAAGGCCTATCCTTTCATAACTCTCCAGCCTTCACACACTAGTAATTCATTGATGACAACATGCTTTTTGGGAAGTGAAGAATGGCAACACTAAAAGATTTTGGGAAGATTCATGGCAGCAGATGCCCAAATTAAAGGACCAAATCCCTCTTACTCAACCCCTGGAGCAGGAGATGCAATCTTATGATAAGGTGAAAAACTTATGGAGAAATTCACCAACCCAAGAGTACCGAGAATGGCTCAAGGCGGATCACATTTTAAGACAAGGCTCGACACAAGTCCAACAAATTCTAGACATAGAATTAACAAAAAGAAGAATTCAGCATTCTAATGAAAAGGACATTCTTCGGTGGGGATATGAAGAAATAGGTACCTATTCTACGAGAGAGGCCTATAATATCATTATCAAGGAACATACAGTGAAAGATCCTCTCTGGAGCATAATCTGGAACCCTTCCATATGGCCGAAAATATCCACCTTTATTTGGCTCCTATGTCATAACAAGATTCTCTCGTGGGATAATCTCAGAAAGAGGAACTTTCATGGGCCCTCAATATGCCCTAATTGCAGACAAGAGGAGGAAACCATCAAGCATCTAATTCTATCCTATCAGACTGCGTGAAAGCTCTGGGAAAAGGTCAATTTCCGCTACCAAAAGGAAGAAAGAACTCATGGAGACACCATTGCCACTGTGCGCAACTGGGATCATAACCCTTATCAAAGCAAGATTTTAAATTTCCTTTGGAATCTCATTCCTGGCTTTCTCATGTGGGCCATATGGAAGGAGAGAAACAACATAATATTTAAGGATCACCCTATGCGGCTGGAAGATATCTGGAAAATAATCTGCCAAAATATTAAGGAAACCATATCTCTCAAGACCTGGTATCAGGAGGATCTCCCAACTAACCCCCAAGAACAATCCATGTGGGCCAATTGGAACTTCTAATGCAAGCAAGAACACCTTATCAAAGGAACAAAGCCTCTAAGGAACCATTTACTTGAGAAATGGTTACCTCCCCCTATGCATATGTACCAGCTAAATTTTGATGGCGCCTCGACAGGCAACCCAGGAAATTCAGGCTTTGGAGGGATTTTCAGAGATCACAAGGGGGCTCCTCTTTTAACCTTCTTAGGTTGAAAGGGATGGGATACTAATAACTTAGTAAAACTGGAAGGTCTCTGGCAGGGACTAATTCTTGCGCAAGATAAAGGTTTCTTCCCGCTCATAATCGAGGGCGATTCCCAGATCATCATAAATATGGTCACAAAAATATTGGAAGGATCCTCCTCTAGCAAAGTGAGCAACAACTGGAGAGTGGAAAAAAGGCTTGAACTTATTGAATGCTAGCTCTCCTCTAACAAAGCGATCACTTTAAAGCATATTCGAATTGAAGGGAATAAAATTGCTAACTTACTTGCTAATATGGGGGTTGATTGTAGGATGGATCTTCATGTTGGATCAATTTCAAGCCTAGTATCTGAATCTCAACTCACAGATTACAACAACCTAGTGAAGAAGGAAATGCAATAGGAGGAAGGAGAACACTCGGGTGCGGGTGAAATTAATGAAACATAATGAGCTTATTCACTGATGGACATGCTGGGTACTGCCAACTGTAGCTCTACGTGGCTTCCCAGGATTTCACTCGACGCAAATTGGATAGCCTTAAGAGATGTAGATTTGAAGGAATGTCTACATTAATGGATTGCTTCATCCAAGGTGATGCTTCAGCTGTTATATTCATGGCGCTTTGTTTTATCCTCTCCACAACTTTTGCTCAGCCTCCATGCTCCAGGTTCTGGCCTGTAGCGGGTCTGTGGTTTTGTTATTCTGAGGGTCGTGATGGTAGGCTAGTTTATGCAATTGGTGGCAAGCTTTTAATTTCCCCCGAGTTTCGAATTGGGCTGCACTCTCAGGCCCGTCTTGAGTGAAAAAAGAGGTCCCTTGTTCTGTTTTATAGCCCTCCAGCCATTGCCCCTGGTCTCATTGTGCGCTCCCCTCACCGCCTCAACATGGTGTGTCAGAGTATGAGGAGTCGCTCTGGGGGATGCCGAGGTAGCCGAATGCGTTCGAAGGTTAACGGTTCTGTGGATCCTGTCCTACCTCCTGTTACTATCCCCTCCTCTTCGGTGGTTTTGCCTCCTCATAGCCCTTCTAGCAGGCCGACCCCGAACAGTGCGTTCCAGACCACTCACTTCAAATTTCAGAGCAATCTCAGTAGGCCAATGATCACCGCTCATATCACTATTATCCTTTCTAAAGAAGAAAGCCACTTCATCCTCTGGTGCGAGTGGTGTCTGAGCAATCTCAAAGCAGTGAGCAGTTTATGGCAGAAGGAAGTCCGGTGAATCGAAAGGGCAAGATGCTCGACAGAGGAGATGCTCCTAGCGGTATTATGCCTTATGATGCCATCATCCCGGTGGACGGGGAAGGAAATTCCATGGCCACTCATCACGCCACGGTGAACCCAGAAGGCGAGAAGGCAGGAACTGAACATATGTGGACTGGTATTGCGTGTCAGGAGGTGGAGATGCCTCCGAATGAGGACGTGGAGGTATAATGCCACCTAGGCATGCCCAAACTTCTTTTGGTTTTGCTGATGTTCTATATGATTAACCTCAGGCAATTTTGTTTGCAGTTCTGGTTTAACATATACATCAAGATGATTCTGTTATTCCCCTCGAGCAGCGGTAGTATAAAGATCTTCTGGGCAGCTAGGGAAAGTCTCTGTCTTGCTTTCGTGTGCTTTCTTATGTTATGCTGGTCTATCTCTGGTTTCGATATTTGTTCTCTTGTCATTTATAACTACTTCTCCCAGGCTCTCCCTATACTGGGGGAGGTTTGCTGTGTTGAGTGCTCTCGGGTGATGTTATCTGAAGCCTCAACTCTTTGTAATATTATTTTACTTTTCAGTTAATAGAATTAGTCATTTACTGAGAATTGTTTTTTGTCATAAAAAAACAATGATATATATGTGATTTATAGTGAAGAATATAATATTTCTTTTTGAAGTGAATTTACAAAAGATAATTAATTAAAAAAAATAGAATTTTAAATCTCTTGTGCATATAAATGTTAATAAAAATATAAATAAAATCATATTTACTGTTTTTTCTTCTTTCTTTATTTGATATAATTTGTAAGATTAATAAATAAATAAATTATGAATTGATGATTATATTTATGAATATCATTTATTTATTATGTTTTTAAATTTCTAAATAATTTATTTAATAAGAAGATGTTGATAAAAATGAAAAAGTAACTTTAAAATGAATGAAATGAATCATATAACAATAATAGTTGTTTTGGCCCGGTTAAGTTTATTCTGAGTGGTTGAGAGAAATTTTTGTTATTCTCTCCACAAAAGTTTAATTATTGTAAAAGATATGTTGAGCTCATGTTGAGTATATTGTTGCAATGACTTTGAATCTTGTTGATTGGCCTCATGGCTAGAAGATTCTAAGGTTTAACCTTTATAGTCTCAAGGGGTCATCCCAATTGGTGATCCACGTAATGTTAGTCTCTTGTGACTAATAAATCCAAGGTCCAAATACCCATGGTTTGATTTACGGAGAGGAGATGCAGCTTGATCCCAATTGTTGATCAAAGTAATGTGCTAAAAAGAAATTACTTTTGAGACTCTATATATAGTAAATATTATTATTAAGTTGGTTATCTTGATTATTAACATAGATATTAATTTTTAAAATATTTGTGGATAATCCACATATAAAGACTTAATATTAAACCTAAAGTGTAAAAATAAGATAAGCATGGCTAAAATAACTTCCAATTTTTATGGGTTTCATATTGTTCAATTTCCAAAACATTAATGAAAGATTTATCACATTTTTTACATTATGAGGATTGAGAGTGCTTTCTCTTAAACTCTCTAGTTTATACTCATATTAGATGTAAACTAAGGTAGCAATATAAATTAAATGTTGGGTAAATGGAGAGAGGCATGAATATATACTAGAGATCAAAACACTTCATCATAATACATTGAATGTTGCTAAAATTTAAAAAGCCATAAAAAATAACTAAATTATGACATTATTTTAAATTATTATTATTAATAATACTAATAAAATTTTATATATATATATATAATAACATTTTTATCCATAGAGATTTATCTGACTTTATGAGAAAGTAGTATAGTTCATCAATACCAGATGCCCCAAAAACAATATTCAAATTATTTTTTGTATTACCAATTTTTTGACCTTTTAAATAATAATAAAAATAAGATCTTAAAGTGTTTTTTTATATGTTTTTCAAATACAAAAATAAAATGATAAAAAATTCTAAATAATTATTTCCTATTTGAAAGTTTGATAAATCATTTTTCATAACTACCATCATCAATTTTTGTAAATGATGAGATCTTGAAGTGTTTCTTTATATATTTTTCAAACATAAAAATAAAATGCTAAATAATTATTTACCATTTGAAAATTTGATAAATCATTTTTCATAACCACCGGCATCAATTTCATCAATTTCTGTAAATATATGTTGAAAATATTATTTAAAGATACCAAATTTCATACTACCAAATTCTAACGCTATACTAAGTATGTCAATTAATAAATTATTCTTTAAATTTTTTAATATTAAATTAGTTTCAATTAATATTTGGTACCCAAATACGTTTTGCTCCAATTTTTTGTGAAAAAAAAAAAATCATTCATATAATATCATTGAAAATAACATTCTATATATATATATATACAAATGTGTATTAGTTAACGGCCCCATAAATAACAACCATTTAGCAAAAAAAATCTCACATAGAGAAAAAGTGAGATCTATGAACAAAAGATACAAAACAGCGGAAAAGAAACGGTTGATAACTGTTCGCAGAGTGGTACAAACAGTGCAGCCCAAAAGATCATAAAGATGTTGACAGTAAGAATCTATAATCACAGACATAAAAAGAGTGGATAACTTTTCGGAGAGTGGTAGAAATAGTGAAGCCCAAAAGACAATAAAGAAGTTGACAGTAAGAACCTGTAATCATAGACATAAAAAAGACAACATGTCGAAACAGAATAGAATTAAAATTTTATATTTAAAAGGTCCATCTACATAAATTTTTATTTTGATTTAAAAACTTAATTTTTAAAACAAATTTATCCACTTATTAAAATAATTCTTTATTTTCTGATTCTTTTATCAATATCATGTAAATCTTCCTTTTCTGATTCTTTTATCAATATCATGGCACCCACTGCCATAAAGCTGGTCCAATTGAATGACAACCAACATCCAACATATTAATATTAATAGAATATATGAACATGAAAAAGCAACCTCATAAAGCAACTGAACCAGAAGCATCCTAGATAGATTCTTTTGTACTAGAAATATAATAAAATTCAAATAAATGAAATCTATATGAATACATAAACAAGAGTGAGAATAGATAATATTTCAATTTTAAAAAAGAAGTTCAGAAGTTGGGGTTATCTTTATTGTGTACATTTTGAAAATACTTTAAAATTTAATTGGAAGTAACGAGATTAATTGGTTGCATATTCCAAAAATATACTGAAATTCCATAAGTTAACCTCATTGCTATGCATTGAATGTGGAAATATTTTGAAATCTACAATCTGAATAAGTTCAGCTCACCCTGCATCCTGCCAGCTAAATATGAAATGGAAATTCTAAATCAACATATACTAAATAGGCAATGAGCAGAGCAGCCTCACTAACCCCCTGTATCTTTAAAGACATACTTAGCACCTAGAAACAATTTTTGGGAAAAACAATTATGTATTGAAAAGTCCAAAGAATACAGAGATTACATGTGAGAGACATTGTTGTACCTTATTGTGAAGTAAAACTATGATCAACAATCTAATAAAAGAAAGTTAATACATTGAAACTGTCCTTGTAGCCCCTTTATAGACAAAGCAATGACTAAAGTTATATTATTGTAGCCTAAGTCATTTAAACTTGCTGGAATGTTTAGCCTTCAAATTAGCAAACCTAGTGGGTTTAGTGAGAGCAATGCTAGTTGAGCATATATGCTCTATGTATTGTTTGCGTGACTTGAACCCACGTGCTTTCAAGTACTTTGGCATGATTTTGGTCCTTTTAACCATAGCATCAACATTTATCTTTTTTGTTTTCTGTGGAAATGAAAACATTATCAATAAATATCAAAATCAATATAGATATAATGAAAATATGCGGACCAACGAATATGAAAAGACAATGCATTGACTAGCTATCAATAAATATCAAAATCTATATAGATATAATGAGAATATGGGGAACATGTAAAAAATATGAAAAGAAAATGCATTAACTAGTCATAAAAAAATATGTCAATGTTATTATGAGCTAAGATATGTAGTATATAACTTACCTCTCTTAATTTATCTTGAAGTCTAGGTGAATGCCGCAATGGTTGAGGAGAATTGATTTTTGCTGAGTATCATGTCCACAATCATACATGTGCAAAGGTGTTTTAGGAGATGTATATTCATTACTCTGAACATTAGATTATACATATATATAAGTATGACTCAAATAGAATTAAATGTAAAAATATGATAAAATTATAAGAGTATAAATAAATATAATCTTACCTTGCATTGTCACATTGGACGTGAAGATGGTTCTAGCATTTGAACCATTTCATTTCCATTCTTCTTAAGGCTTCAACAAGGGGTTTTCATTGATTGTGATGGTTCCAAAGGGAACACCTGCACCATAAATAAGAAATAACACACGCACACATATAATCAAAATAAATCAAGGATAACGATATATAATACAGAACATCCATTTATCATCCCATCATTATGGTAAAACATAACAATTTATATATTAATGTTTTTAGTGGAATAGGTTATATGGATTAAAAACTTATTGGCCCAATAACCCCTTGAAAACCTTGAAATCTAGGTGAGCGTGAATAGTTGTGGCTTGAACTTTGGGAATTTGTTGATTAGGCTATGAATCCATGCAATGAGAAATTAGTATACAATTATATAATATAAAATTTTTTTAATTTTAAATTTTAAAAAATTAATATAGCAAAAAAATTGACTCAATGTGTTGTCATGTCCTGATTAGTTTCATCAATTAATATATGGTTGTGCCCATCTAATCCTTCTTCCCCACATCATCAGGGGCCTCAGTTCCTTACTTTCTCTTTTAAAGCGAATCTATGTGCTTCATTTTCTCCATACGTCTACGAGTAGACTTCTTTTCCCACTGTTGAATTTTTTCACAAATCTTTGCTTTGAAGTATCATTACGCTGATCAAATGTAACAACTGACTGTAAACAAGTTTCAATGAATTTATCCACAACAATAAATTAATATTAATAAAACATATACAGATAATATAATAAGTACTTACAGCTGAAAGAATTCTTCATGACATATTTAATATAAAAGCATAAAAAATAAATACAATAAATACTTACAGCTGAAATAATTTCTCAGTTGACAAATTTTTATTATGCTTTTTGTCGTGCATGACATGTACTTGCTCAAATCATATTGTTTTTGGCATTTGCTTTTTAACTGTACTTGTTGATTTGACCACCCATGTAGCATTTGCATCTCTTACTCGACCTCTTTGATGTGGAGGAATTGGTGGGAGATTGTGGGTGGTAGCCCGATGATGATTAAGGCTAGATAGCTTAGATCGACTCAAGTTTCCTGAACAACCACCAACAAGACAAGTGAACACTTGCTTGTTGCCTTTGATAGTTACCTCCCATTCATGTCTATTTTCCTCCATTTTCTTACTTCCTTATAAATGAACATGTAAACAATAGTGTTGTTAAAAACATTATAAAAACACTTTAAAGTAAAAATCAATATTCATATCTATTTTTTTGTGGTTACCATAACTATCAACTTTTATAAAATATAGGCCAAAATATTTAAAACAACTCTTCAAGATTCTTGTTATATCAATTTGCATGATTTGTAAATGTTACCATTTTAAGTTCTTGTTAGATCAATTTACATGCTTTGTAAATCGGATAGTCTTAAGTGAACACATGTTGGGATAAGTGGTCTCATTGGGACTACATGGTTCCCAACAAAGCTAGCCGCTCATTAATAAACCTTCTTTACAGTCCAATAAATATTTTTTAGAAGAAAATGTTGCCCTCTCTAATTGACTGCCATCCTTGTGTTAAATGGAATTCCCCGCATCCAATATACGTAAAAGAAATAACAGTACATTTTTTTTATATATATGAGAAGAATAGTTGTTAAAAGAACTGACTCTTTAAATCAGGAATTTGAACTCTGATGGCCACACCAAATTTTTCTTGTGCAGGGGATTTCAAATTTGTTAAGTACCACACTTTTATTTTCCTCCTCAATAAGGATAGCTTTAAATCCTAGATGGGAAACTTGTATTTATTAAACTTAATGATTCCCCTTTGTGATGTTAATTTTGGGCAGATCCATGAAGATATTGGATTGATCCATTAGGTTACAAGCCTTCTTGCTGATCACTCAAAGCCAGTATGTTCAAAGCAGTCCACTTCCAATCCCCATTCAGAAAACGCATCATGAGCACTCCCCCAGGATCAGCTTAGCATGTAGCCTCCAGATGGGATTGTGTTTGAAGAGTAGAATGTTAAAGCAACAGAATATAACTCAGACAATGCCCACGAGAATGCACACCTCCCCATGCAAGTTTCAGGGCTACAGAGCGAGAAAACATTTACAGAGTTTGGACAGAATGGCAGCAAAGTAATGCAGTTGGATATGTCCCCAGAAGATTGTTCCAATGATATCGGTTCTGAGTTGCAGGTGACAGGTGGAAATAGCTGTATGCAGGTCAACCATTCAACTAACGCCTAGCCAGACATAAGTCATGGACTTCAATCCTCAGGTAATTGGGACTCAATCGTTGATATAGGCAGATCTCTCTCATTTTCTCCTGCTTATTTTAAAATTAGTTTCTTATTTTCTAATTAGTTGGATAATGTAATCTATATTTATATAAGGAGTAGTCTTTGACCGTATATATGGATCTGTTGGGTCATCGTTTCAACCATATTGAGAATATCTATAAAGGGAGGAGAATTTTACGAAATTGTATACGGCGTCTCCCGAGAATTTTTGTGGTTATGAACGATGTTGATCATATGGATCAAATAGATGGTCTGCTAGATACGGATGACCTGCCCTCTGGGAGTCTGATATTGATCACATCTCGTGATCAGGATTTACTCAAACGCTTGTCTGCAAGAACTATACTATATTATGTAAAGCCGTTGCATAAAATTCATGCCCGAGAGCTCTTCTGCGGCCATGCTTTCTCTGAATCTAAGGCATCCAAAGAATTCAAAGGTCTACTCAAGGAGATTTTGAAGATATGTGAGGGGTTTCCTTTGACCTTAAAGGTTTTGGGAGGACTCTTTCTTGGCCAGTCTGTAGAGTACTTGAAGTGGCAGTTGGAAAAACTCTCTACAACTCTGCTTTCTGATGTAATTAACCCATTAAAAGTGTGCTATGAAGCTCTGGACCCTGTAGAGAAGGAGGTGTTCTTGGACATTAGCTATTTCTTAGTTGGAGAAGAGCGAGAATTAGTGGTTCGAGTTTTGGAGGGATTATATGAAAACAACAGAATTGTTGGTTATCTGGAAAGTCTCTGTCAAAAATGCCTCATGGATGTTCATGGGGACGAGTGTGGAAGAGTTAAAATTACAGTGCACAATCAACTCAGGGATTTGGGAAGACATATTGCCTAGGAAGAGCTTTGTGCGTTGCCGACGCTTCAGCCGGTACAAATTTCTAGCTCAGATGATGTACATCAAATGTTGCAGGTGTGTAAATTTGATTGATTATTACGTTTTCTGTTTATTATAATGAAAACAGACATTTTAACTTGCAGGCTGAATTTGATTGTTATCCCGGATCACACATCAAGAAACAGGGAGTTCGGTCCTCCGAAACAATCTGAGAACTTGACTTGGTGAATAATAAAACTAAGGTTGTGGAAGGAAACTAATCTATCTTGATACTATTAAATTGCTGCATATAACTTATCCAGATGCAATGAATACATTATAGTGGATTTGCCTACATTATCCAGGTACTCAGCAATACCTTGATTAAGGAAGCGATGATGAAAGTGGTCACTACTCCAAAACAGTTTCAACCATACTACAACAACAGTGGCTGAGCTAATGGACATAGCAAAAATTTTACAATAGTGAGGAGATATAAATCGCATGGTCTTCAATGTAATTTAAAGCACAATTTGGTGCAAGAAAGAGCGTTACCGGTTTCGAAGCGTTGCAGGGGATCACCTTCTGTTTGCTGGAGCTCTCCCATGTTCCTGTTCGATGGTTGCACTCTTTGAATTGCTGAGATTTGAGTGGATAACGATAATGCATTGAGGATGGTTGGTGCAGAGTTTATGAGCGGTAATGGCTGGGTTGGTAAACGTCATTAACACACCAAAGTGGAGGTGGGCAGGAACACGGCATCGCGGGAGTTGGAGGCGGGCAGGAACACGGCATTGCCGGAGCTGGGTGACACGTATTCGCCAAAAGATAGGAGATGGATGCATGTAACATGCATGATCCATGCTTAGGCCCGAGATGTAAGCGAGTGGTGACATCAAGGGGCTGTCAGTTCAGTGTAAGGACATAGCATTAATAATGCTATAAGGCTGGATTTAGGAACTGCCAGTGCAATCAAGTCTTTAATTAATTCAAGTTCGTAATGCTAATGATTACCAACTAAATTCAAGTTTGTAACTGATGATTACCAAATAAGACTTTAATTTCTCTATGCTAATCAAAAATTAAATAAATAAAATTTAATAATTAAAAATATATATATTTTTACATTGCAATGTCTACTTTAGATATTGTGTAAATTTTTTTTGGGTCAATATTACATTAATGCAAGGGTCAACGTATACCCTTGCCTAGGGCAAGGATAATAAGTAGGCCTGCAAATTAACATTTTAGCATTTTACAAGACGTATTTTAAGTTTGAGTAGGTATTTTGCAATTGCTGAAAATTTTTACATGTCAAATTTGATGTTTAAAATATATTGAGATCCTCGCACGCTGACATTTAATTAAAAGTTCAAACTATAAAAATCTATTGTACTAGAATTTACTAATCCCCAAAATCATTTGTTATAACTGAGATTGAGTTTACAAAAATCTAATCATGGGTGATCCAATCCGACTGCTTTGTACCTACGGACTACAGGGCTATGACAGAGCTATGGCTAGCGTGCTATATTCTTTCAAGATCTGGTTGTTGATAATTAATGGGACATTATGGGCATTGGGCAATGTGGAGTGGGCACTGTAGGGCTATGGCTGGCCACAGGGATATGGCTAGCGTGCTATATTCTTTCAAGATCTAGTTGTTGATGATAGAATTTAATGACCTATTTACTAACATTGGAATTCACTCTTGCGAGACAACTTTAGAATTTACCACTTACCACTTTCACCTTTTGCATCTAACGATATGTTGTTTGATGAATTATCTGTTTTATGGTCTTACATTTTCCTTTGTGATTTCTCTTTCTTGCTAATTAGAAAAAGCAATAGCATCCCTCCAATCTTTTAAATGAATTATCTCTTTTATGGTCTTACATTTTCCTTTGTGATTTATCTTTTTTGCTAATTAGAAAAAGCAATAGCATCCCTCCAATATTTTAAATGAATTTTCTGTTTTATGCTCTTACATTTTCCTTTGTGATTTCTCTTTCTTGATAATTAGAAAAGGAAATACCATCCCTCCAATCTTTTAATTGACCCTTCTGCACTGTGTCTGCTAAACTAGTGGTATCAGCCTATGAAGTATGTACTCTTTATTTACTTATGTCATTAGTTTATTGTAAAACATGAAAAATACTTACAATTTATGTAAAATTTGATATGGTATATATCCCTTGGGGAAATTTTGAAGTAAATTAAGGCATCGTTTCTTGGGATTTTGTTTTTATCTTATTGCAATGTTGAATTTGAATGTTGAATTCGTTAGCCTCTGGATATGGCATGCTTTCTCATTCAAAACTGCTAGACTGGTTGTATCAGCCTATGAGGTATGTACTCTTTATTTACTTATGCCGTTAGTTTATTGTAAAACCTGAAAAATACTTATAAGTTATGTAAAATTTGATATGGTATACAACCCTTAGGGAAATTTTGAAGTAAATTTAGGCATGGTATTTGTTTTTACCCTACTTTAGTGTTGAATAATGAATTTGTTAACCTCTAAATATGGCATGCTTTCTTGTTCAAAACTGCTAGACTGGTGGTATCAACTTATGAGGTATGTACTCATTTATTGTAAAACCTGAAAAATACTTACAAGTTATGTCAAATTTGATATGGTATACATTGGTTGAGGAAATTTTGAATTAAATTAAGGTGTGGTTGCTTTATTTACATATGAGTTAGTTATTGTGAAAGCTGAAAAAAAACTTACAGGTTATATGTAAATTTTGATATGGTATACAACCCTTCACCACCCCTAAGGAAATTTCGAAGTAAATTAAGGCATGATTTCTTCCAACTAGCTTAGGGAGCCCCTAAGGAAATTTCGAACTAAATTAAGGCATGATTTATTCTGACCAACTTGGGGAGCTTGAGGAGTAGCTCAAACTCAAGTTGGTAGCTCGATAAACCCTCAAATTCATGAAAAAAAACTGTCTATTCTAATCTGTTATGTGTTTTATGGTTTGATATTATTTGGTAGTTTTCGGATGTTGGGGATTTTGAATTTTCAAAATTGGAGTGGATAAGAGGTTCAATGTTATTTGGTAGTTTTCTGGAATGGGAAGTTGAAGATTTCTTAATTCAAAGTTCACTAAAAAAAAAAAAAAATTAAGAAATCATGATTTACTTGTTGAATTTTTTTCTTTTCAAATGCATATGAGAATTCCTGTAAAAAAATAAAAAATAAAATACTGATTTCTTAACTCAAACTCATAGTTATGAATATTTTTCTTTGGAAATTAAAAATATAGAAATCAAAAATCAAAAATTAAATTGAATTTTAAATCATTCATACATCCTAACTTTATCATACTTGAAATTTATAGGGGCATGACTTCAAAATTGAAACTATTCATTATCATTCATTGTATTATAATGAAATGTAAAATTTCTATGTGAAAGCTTATCCTTTCTATATTTACAAGGGCATGGCTACAAAATTGAAACCATTCATTATCATTCATCATCTTATAATGTGATCTAAAATTCCTATCTGAAAGTGATTTTAAGATTCTGAAAAACATTATGCAAGAATATTAATTTATTTATTAGCTCATAAAATTATATTAGTAAAATTTAGAATCGTTATCTTATAATGGATCTGGAAAAGTTCTATCTCAAATCTTATCATTTCTGTGACTTTAAGATTTTGAAAACATTCTCCATGAATATTCATTTTATTTATTAACTCATAAAATTGTATTAATAAAATTTAGAACCGTGAAAGTGTCATTTCATGTCCAATTTTAAATAGTTTGAAATGAATGTAAATTTATTTTATAGTTAGATGTGATGGTATAACTTTACTTGATTATGGATTTGCATTGAAGGTTGTTGAGGTTGTTGAATTGAGTTATATATAATAGTTAAATTTTATTTAACAATTTTTTTTGTTCTAAATGCAATTGTTAATACCTTGTATTTTAACATTTATTTATTTTTAACAAATATTTTTTTTA
>APFE031108357.1:0-10383 GCA_000404065.3 Pinus taeda
GAGGTTTAGACCAATTTCTTCTCAAATGGGCTTTTTTTTAGCTTCTAAAACTTCGTATCGAAATAGTTATAGTGAACATTCCACGATAACCTGTTTTAGATGAGATTGTGGAGCTTGCAAAAAACCCTAACCTCCTCAGATTGTATCTCCGAAAATATAGTGAGACAAAATCTGAAATTTGGACGGGAGGTTCAGCGAGATTTGTTCTCAAATGGTTTTTTTTTTTTAGCTTCTGAAACATCGCAGAAAAAAATTATAGCGAAAATTCCACGATGACATGTTTGGAGTAGCGAAACCCTAGAATCCAAAGCTCTAATACCAAATGTTATGGAACCAACCCACAAAAAGATAGAAAAGATAGATCAAGGTCTTATAATTTAGCCTCTTCGAGGGGGAAACCTCCTTTAAATTACACAAATGAACAATTCTTTGATGATTCAAATGACAAAACCTCCTTTCTATACATAGGAGTCTAAGGGGTCACAATATAACCAAGCCGACCTAACAATAATAATATAAAGGCACAAAAATAATAATAGAGGGATTATATGGGGCACAATAATAACAATATGGAGACAATAGGGGCACAACAATAACAATAAGGGATACAACGACAATAGTAATGGGGGAATCACTAGTATTATAGGAACCTAACACATAAGCACATGACCATGCAACCATCATTCTAGTTAGGGTCTAGTCATCAATGCACAATCTCAATAACAACACACACCATAACCTCATGCATGAAAACCACCATCATTGAGTCACTATACACTTGACCATAGACAAACGAACATGAATAAGTGATGCATAACCATCCATACATATGCCTAAACACATTTGATCAAGCATGGGTGCACGATACTTGAAATCAAACCTACAAGAATGATACATGTAACCGGGCATATAATAATGTAACCAAACATAAAAGAATGTAACCAATCATACTACAATGATACATGTAAGTGACATAAATCAACATGTAACCAGTCATATACTCATGATGATGCATTCCACAACAAAACATCAAGTTTCAAATGACGAGATCACTTCAGCCATGAACAAAATCATGCAAATGCAACAAGCACATCGAATTCAAGTGTGAGAGAAACACATGAAATTAACATGCATGCATGACCAACACATAGCCCATTCGAGTTTGAGGGGTGAGCCATGCTCTGATACCACTATGTAACACCCTCTTCCCACATCTACCCAAGCAACTGGCCAGTCGGGGTAAACATGCAACGAGAGGCCATTATGATATGACTCAACCTCCTAAGTCATGTTAAGGAAGTGAAACCGGTGGAAACACACCATACAAACATTCAATATCAACTATAGGACTCTTAGGAACCAATTCAATACTCTAGACATATTGCCCTTGGGTCCCACTGAAAGTTTGGACAACTTAAGCCTTGGTCGCTCTCATGTTGTAGGCATGACAACGTCAAGAAACTGAAATTCGCTTTCACAGGATTACCTGCTAGCGACCAGAGACTAAATTTGTCAATGATATGCCAACAACTCTAAGATTTGAGCCACTTTTTCAGGCCCAGAGCCCAGGTCACTGCCAAGAATTGAACCATGTCTTCATATCAGTAAAATGACATGGAAATGACAATACTAAAGAAAATACTTGTTCAAGACCTTCATTCGACCCCTACTAGCCATGACATGCATTTCGTCAAACATATCGCGAATATGTAATCTACAGGTGTAAATAAGAGTTCTAAGCATAGGGGTATCATACCTAGCTCAGAATCGCTAAGAATCATTGATGCCTCAATGCATCAACTGCCATTCCATCCGTTAGGTCATAGATACATTAATAATTCAATTACAAGTAAAAACATGATGAGAGCCACACATGGCTGCTATTATAAAACACATACATAACCAACATAATAGGGACAAAAATATCAATGAAATCATAGTCATATATACCACATATAATCCATCATAATACTCATAGAAATAAAAGGAGAAATAACCTTTCATTAATGATACAAAATCTAAACTCAGGATGGGACTTCCACGTTCCACCCAATTCTAGAATGGCTAAGCAAAACCTCTCTTCATCCATAAACCCCGGTGCCATATTATAAGCATGAATGTGGGATCTCATATAACACATCAATCAAAACCATCCAGGGCTTCCAGAGGCCATCCACCTCAACCCATCAAATAATGATTCCACCTCACTATCGGACATCACAAAACCATCATCATATTGGTCTCCATCCAAGCCTTCCAGGGCTTCCAGAGCATTTGTCCAACCAAGGCTTCCGATACTAGTAACTCAACCCACATATTATGTAGGGCTTCTATAGAATTTGTCCAACCAAGTCTTCTAGGACTAGTAACTCAACCCACTTAGGGACTCTAGAGAATTTGTCCAACCAAGGCTTCTAGGACTAGTCACTCAGCCCAAGCTAAGGAAACATGAGAACCAACCAAAAACAAACAATGAAAGTAAATCCACAATCACCATGGCTATCCACGAAATGAAAATCCTAGGGAATTCATTGTCAATCCCGGCCATCCTCCATGCTAATGACAAATCACAACCAAAAATCCACATTTATATGCGATGCATACCAGAACTAGTGAAGGAAACATAGCAACTCAGTACCTGCAAGAAAATATGATGTAACTATTGATCCTGATGCCCTCTTGTTATTTCTTGCTCTTCCTTTACCTTCTTGATCCAACCAAGTATACCACACCCACCAAGAGTGCTCCAAGAAAATTCTAAGTCTCCAAGAGTATGAGAGAGAGAGAATAATGACAGAGTTCCAAAACTGAACTGACAAAAGGTTACCAACTGATCCTTAGAAGCCTTTTTATGAATGAGGCCTCTATTTTCTTCATTTTCCATTATTTTCCTTCAATTTTCTCCTCACATGCAACCCGTGACCTTTCATCTCCCTTTTCTCCCAATTTCCGTTACTTTCATAATTAAATGTGCCAAAAATGGCATTTTTCCTTTCCAAATCCTTAGCCATTGCCTTTGCCAATTTCTTTAGCCATAAATAATCACAAGTGATCCCCATCACTAGGATTTTTCCCAACATTCAACTTGGAATAAGTGTCCCATCATCTGTGGTTATTATTTTTCCTTTATTTACTTTTATTACATTGAATTTTCACCAGAGTTGTTACAAGAGCTATGAATAACGATGAGTATACTAGCAGGTTCTTGGATTTATTGAGGTATATACCTTGTCTTAAGGAGGAGAAACCTAAGATTCAAAGATTCATTGTTGGGTTGTCGGTAACATTCAAGGACAAGATTGATATTGATGAGCCTAGATCAGTGGAGGAAGCCATACAAAATTTGAAGTGTGGTTATGAGCAATCGAAATATATGTATGAATCCAAATAGGAGTGGAATGGTAATGACAATAAAAAGAGAAAGTGGGATAAGAAGTGAGGAATATTATCGGATACAAGCAACAAAGAGAACGTAGTGTCACATAAGAGGTTCAATACAACTGACAAAGGACAAGGATTTTAGTTTGAGGAGTAGAACAAGGGTGATGGCAAGAAGCCTTTACAGTATTGGACTTGTGGCTAGGATCATCACAGGAGAGATTGTGTGAACCATTAGGGTGGCATATTGCAGATTTACAGTGCTTAAGAAGCACAGATGGTTGGGGATGTTGGACAGAGTATTCCTCGAATTTATGCATCTTTGGATAATAAGCAGGTTGATCAACATACTTATATTATTGAGATGGAAGGTAAGATTTGTGATCAAGTTGTTTCTATCTTGATTGACCCTGGATCTAACTATAGTTATATCAATCATGACCTGGTGGATAAGCGTGGTTTGAACAAGGAAGTACATGCATATTCTTGGTTAGTGCAGTTGGCTACAGGTACTAAGAAATGATTTCATCATTGGGTAAGAGTTTGTGCATTTGAGTTGAATGGTATGTCTACATCAACGCATATGAATGTACTTCCACTGGGTTCATACAATATGCTTCTAGGTATGGATTGGTTGTATCTTCATAGTACTAAGGTGGAGTGCTGTGATAGGGCTATTGATTTCTTTGATGACAATGGAGAGTAGAGATTCTTGCATGATAAGAGGAAGGCGACACAGGTTAAAATGGTTACAGGTATGTAGGCAAAGCACAATTGTAGGAAAGGGTGTGTCTTATTTGTAGTGCATATTTCTAGTGACAAAGGTAAGGATGTTCAGGATGCTGAGGTCTTGAACAGGTACCCAGTTTTACAACAGTTTCAGGATGTATTCCCAACAAATATCTCAGAGTTATCACCTCACAGGGAAGTGGAATTTTCTATTGAGTTGGTACCATGAGTAGCACTAGCATCAAAGGCAGTGTATAGGATGAGCACTCTAGAGTTAGTGGAATTGAAGTTTCAATTGAAGGAAATGCTTGACAAGGGTTACATTAGGCCAAGTGTGTTGCCTTGGGGTGCACCAATGTTGTTTGTGAAGAAGAAAGAGGGTACCCTCAAGTTATTCATTGATTATGGGCAGTTGAACAAGGTGACGATTAAGAATAGGTACCCTTTGTTGAGGATTGATGACTTGTTTGATCAGCTGAAGGGAGCGACGTCGTTCTCAAAGATTAAGGGTTAGTTTTTAACCCTCAATCGAGTTATTTTTTTAGCGCCCAAGGAGCTCGATCTAGCACTTGAATGGATCGCTTGAGCCATTGTTTTTCCCTCCAAAACATAACCTATTTCACCAAAACATTTGACCCATCTCCATGCTTTTGCCCATAATTGATATTAATACATCGCTTTATATAATTTACATGAATACATTAAAATAATTGTCGAGGCCACCTCAATATAATGATCTTCATCTATGTGTTTGCTGAGAAAAGTCATAGGTAGCATGTAGAATCCTAATGAGGCATCAATTAATGGATCCTGAGTGAATGTCGATGGATTGATAGGATTGCAGTGAGCAAGTCGATGCATGGGTGCAATACTGTGACCGATTACATACCTCTGTATATCTCTTGGAGTGTTTGTTTGCATGGGTTTCCTTGTAACAATGGTTGTCATGCTATTCGTTACATGAATGTTCTCTAGGGGTGGAGGGGGAGGAGGGGGCGTTGCCACATCCCATCGAGTCATCGGTTGGTGGGGAAATAGAAACACAACATCGCCCCCCTCCCCCCTATTTTTCCACCTTAGTTACCCCATATGCAGATAGTAAATGTCCTATTTATTATTATTGAATAGTTGATTAATGTTAGTAAATTACATAGATCATAAATCTTAGGTTTCTATGTAATCATGTGATTCATGATGACTATATAGATGGGTGGTCCATTGTGATACTTTGATATTGTAGGGGGTGATAACTTTGATATAAAATGGTATCAAAGTAAGAAGAGCCTGTGAAATGGGAAGAATAAAATAAAAATGAGGAAGCAAATGTTATGTTCATAGAGGATAATATGATGTTCCGTAAGGAAGATTTGTTGTTAGACTTGTTGGAAATGTCTTCATAATTGTTGTTGTACTCATTTCAATATGTATTCTATGTAACGAATAAGCGAAGAAAATAAAAAGTTATTATTTTAAAGCATAGGTTTCATGCTCATTATTGATGGTATTCTAGGTAAAAGCATGTTCGTCATGCTTCTAGGGTTTGTTAGGTCATAGGAGTTACTGTCATGAGTCAAGAAAGTTAACATCATGTTTATAAGACCCTTCTAGGAAAAATGTAATTAAATAAGGAATTATTTTCTAGTTTAGAAAGTCCTGGAAACTCCAAAAGTACAAGTCGGTCCTGGCAGCTTCAAGTTAGCCTAAAGAAGTGAATTCAACCCCTTGTTGTTGGGGTTTTGTATAATGATATCATTAAATGATATAGGTCATACATGTTGTTGGGGTTTTGTATAATCATATCATTTTAATATGACACATGTTAATATGACACTTTTATTATTAATCATTTTAATAAAAAAATTAAAAATAGCATAACTACTTTTGAGATAAATCTCAATCTTTGTTTTGTTTTGTGACTCTTTTAAAATATTTATGGAAGTTAAAATCATATGATTCAGTTAATAATTATTGATAATTAAATTAAAATCTTAAAGCCTTATTCTAAATGCTATCACCATAATTATGTAAAAGGAAACCAAATACCAATAATAAATTTAAGATTGATAAAAATATTTAAACTATGACATTATTCATAACTTAAGCATGAGTGTTAGTCGGAATCAGGGCATTTTTTTCAGGAAAATTGACATCAAGAGTGCTTGAACCTTGTTTTTGATGGTGGAAATAGATTGAGCACCATAAAAAACTGTTAGGGCAACCAAAATCTTGAAGCTTGACAATAGTAACCTAAATTTCCAAAAAATTCAATCAGATTTATAATCAAAATCATGCTGAAATTTCCATTATTTTTCTAGCAAAAATGGCATGTAGTTAAACTATGCTATTATAAACTAAATACACGGCTAAACCTAAATACACGGCTAAACCTAAATTATGAAATATAAAACATTAAACAACATCATTTTAAGTGAATCTAAGAGATTCAAACTTACTTCTTTCCACCAATATTATTGTCTCAAGCTATTTAAAATAAATTAATATAGTTACCTCTAACTATTTAAAATAAATTAATTAACACATTAACATTTATTTAAAAATTCAAATAGAAGAAGTTATTATAAAAGTAAAATAAAATAAAAGTTGAAAGCATTTTGTTTTGAACGGAACAAATAACGACACATCCCCTTATTCTTATAAATTTAGTGTCCCTAATTTTTCCAACTCGACCGGAAGCTTACGCGCATTTATCTTTCTATCTCCCGCTCTATATACGGCACCCGCTCTATACAGCAAGACCAGGACTCAATAGGTCGAGTTACTTTATATCTCCCGCTCTATACGCCACTTTCCGCGTTTTAATAGGTCGAGTTACTTTATATCTCCCGCTCTATACAGCAAGACCAGGACTCAATAGGTCGAGTTACTTTATATCTCCCGCTCTATACGCCACTTTCCGCGTTTTTACGGCCCCACCCGTGACGCTATATCTCCCGCTCTATACGCCAAGACCAGGACTCTAGCTCTTTCTATCTCCCGCTCTATACGCCAATTTCCGCGTTTTTACGGCCCCACCCATGACGCTATATCTCCCGCTCTATACGGCACTTTCCACTTTTTTACGGCCCCACCCATGACGCTATATCTCCCGCTCTATACGCCAATTTCCGCGTTTGTCGAGTTACTATATCTCCCGCTCTATACCGCAACTCCTTCATTCACCCTTCTCTATATATCTCCCGCTCTATACGGCACTTTCCGCGTTTTTACGGCCCCACCCGCTCTATGACTCAATTTCCGTGTTTATCGCTGCAAGACCAGCAGTCAATACCTCAACTTCTTCCTACACCCCTCTCCTCTCCCGCTCAATACGGCGATTCTCTATCCCTTCCTTCCGTGTAATTGCTGTGACAGCCGTTTTATTGTAAAAAGATGGTTATTATAAAATGTTTTTGTGTCCCACACCCATTCATCTTTCCACTCTGTCACGCAATTTCTCGTGACTGGTCACTCACCACGGAGTCAATACGGCAGTTTCCGCGTTTTTACGGCCCCACCCAAGACGCCTAGGAGTCAATACCGCGATTTCTCCATCCCTTCCTTCCGTGTTATTGCTGTGACAGCCGTTCTCCTCTCCTTATAAATATGTACATATGTCTAGCAACACAACTCACTATTCATCCTAAAGGCGTTTTGAGTTTCTGAGACGGAGAAATGGATCCTAAAGGCGTTGTTATTGTGATGCTACCATGCTTCCTATTCATGGTCGCCACTCTAACTGTTGTTGTAAGTGCAGCAGCTGTTAATTTGAGTAATGATCGGACCGATTCTGCTTCTTCTGATGAATTTGCTTTTAATGGACGTGCTGTGCTGGACGAGAAAAGTGACAAATTCCGATCATCAATGGACCGTCACGAGAAAAGGGATATTGAAGCTCTTCTGGCTTTTAAAAGACACATCAAATCGGATCCATCTGGAATGTTGTCCAACTGGACAGCAGAGAACTCACAGAAGGTGTGCTCCTTGCATGGTATTACCTGCAGGAAACACACCAAAAGAGTTGTTGCCGTAATACTTCCTAATAGCTTCGATGGGGATTGGTATGAGGATCACGGATTGAATGGTATCCTTTCCCCATTTCTGGCCAACCTCTCCTTATTGCACACGCTGGATCTCTCTGGTAATAATTTTACAGGAGGAATTCCAGCTGGATTCGCGCAGCTTAAAGCGCTGAGAATACTTGATCTTAGCTACAATTGGAACCTGGGAGGATCTATTCCAAAAGCACTGTCTAATTGCACACGCCTCAAAAGGATCGACCTTTCATGGAGCAACTTCACAGGGACCATACCAGCAGACTTTGGTCGCCTGATCGAGTTGGAACAGCTCAGCATCAAAGGTAATAATCTGGGTGGAAGTATTCCAACTTCTTTGAGCAACTGCACATCTCTCCGTACATTATCCATTGTAGGTAACAATTTCAGTGGTCCAGTCTTTTCCATTGTGGATTCCATGAGAAGCCTGTCTTATCTTGACCTCTCATGTAACAATTTCAGTGGTCCTCTCCCTTCCACCTTCAGCTTCATGAGAAACCTATCTTTTCTTGCCCTTTCATATAACCATTTTAGTGGTCCAATGCCTTCGACTTTGGGTTCGCTGATAAACCTATCTTTTCTTGACCTTTCATCTAACCATTTTAGTGGTCCAATCCCTTCGACTTTGGGTTACCTAAGAAACCTAGATTCTCTTTTTCTCCACAGCAATTATTTAAATGGTCACATCCCTATGCATTTGGGCAATTGCACTGCACTTACGTCCTTGTTTTTATTTGATAATATTTTGGACGGTAGAATACCAAATGAATTGGGGTTGTTGCATAACTTAAAGGGGCTTGGTTTAGGAGAAAACAAATTGTTTGGGACAATACCATTTCAATTGGGTAATTTGAGCAATCTTGTGACTATGTCATTGCAAAATAATAACTTTAGTGGTGAAATTCCAAAGGATTTAGGAAATCTTGGTTCAATCCGACTTCTAAATTTAAATTCAAATAATTTAACTACCATCCCATATAGCATAGGTCAATTAAAATCTCTTTTGTCTTTGCACATAAGCCATAACAATATTTATTGCCATATTCCTAATACTATTTTTGGTCTAGTTTCATTGAGGATTTTAGATCTATCTCAAAATAGTATAGAGGGACCAATTCCTAAGAGCTTTGGCAATTACACTTCTCTACAATGGCTAGATTTAAGTGCAAATAGGTTGACAGGGGAATTGCCTAATCACCTTGCATTATTCCATAACTTGGTGATATTAAATATTAGTTATAATAATATCCATGGTGATATTCCTAAATGGATTACAAATCTCACAAAGTTGAGTTACTTGAATTTATCCAACAATAAATTTAGTGGAAGAATGCCATTTCACCTTGAGAGACTTAGGGGATTTGCACCCAATGTATCTTCCCTTGGACAAAATAATGAAATAGATGACAGAAAGTCAATTCCAATTCCATCTTCCATATCCGCTGGAATCACCGCCGAATTGGGCAATGTTTATATGGAAAACACTTTCTTTGATTTGTCTAACAACAATCTTGTAGGAGAAATACCTACAAGCATAGGGAGTATGAGCAGCTTGCGATGGCTAAATCTGTCTGGGAACCAATTTGAAGGGTCAATACCTACATCTCTTAGTAACATATCTGCTTTGGAGGTGTTGGACTTGGCCAGAAATAATTTGAGAGGAAGAATTCCTCAAGAGCTCTCTAACTTACATTGGTTGCGGGTTCTAGATGTTTCATGTAACAGCTTATGTGGACCAATTCCAACAGGGACACAATTTTCAACTTTTGATGTTGCTTCATTTCAAAGTAATAAATGCTTATGGGGGTGTCCTATAGATCGATGTAGTAATCAAAAGGAAAACCCTATGATAGAGGGTAATAGTACTAGCAATAATCCTCATGTTAAAGTGGGATGGTTGAGTCATGTAAATGAAAATATGTCATTGTTAGCATTGAGTATAGGAGCAGGGATTGGATTTGGGGGAGTTGTTGCTATGTTCATATTGTGGGAGAAATCTAGGTTTTGGGTGTTAGCTTTAACCCCAAAAAAGCCACAAGTCTTTTATGGAGTGTATAGACTCCCTACATAGTAAGTAAGACATTGTATATCATTACATCAAAGCATGAATAAAAGGAACTAGTACCGTGTGTTGTTATGTGCTATTATGAGATGTATATGCTTGTCTGTTAAAATAGAAAATAAAAAAGTCAAAATTGTAATTAATAAGCAAGAAAAAAATTCT
>APFE031108360.1:0-69590 GCA_000404065.3 Pinus taeda
TCAACAATCTCAACCCACTTGTTAGGTATAAGCATATGCACATTATTTTCTAATTTTTAACCCCAAATTCACTTAAAAGGCTTAGAATTAATAAATATTGAAAAAATATAAATGTGGCCCAATGATAATAAAAGTGGGATGAATGTGGTGACATAGTAGTGAAATGAAGGTGAAATGGAGGTGATATAATGGACATAATAGTGAAAGTGTAATGGAAATGAATGACATTTTCAAGACCCAACATACCCCCCAACTGAAGTTATTGCATGTCCTCATACAATATATATTTCATTAACTCTTTTGATCCTTGAGCTTTGGCTTAACTTTGCATGATATCATTTGATAACTTCATATTTTTGCAAAGTGTTTTACTTGAATTGCAACATGGGTGGTTCTTCTGTTACAACCATTTTTTTTTGTTGCATTCTATTTTGATCTTTGAACATTGCATAATGATATTTTGATTATTGTTGCAAAGTATATCTTTATTGGATTGCATGATAATTGGTTCTTGTGTGAAAACCATGATTTTGTTTGTATCTAATTTATCCTTTAAGCACTGTTTGAAATTCCATTGTATGTTGGAAGTATGTGGGCTCCTAAGTATGATATGGACATGGAAAGATATGAAGATGAATGTATTCCCCCCCCCCAACTGATGGTCTTGGCAATTTTATAAAATGAGGAAGAGAAATGTTTTTCCAACAATTATCATTCTAGCTTTTTATGGAATTCTATAGTCAAAAAGTTAGAAAATGACGTACCTTAACTTACCCTTTGGAACGGATGAGTTGTATGTGTGGTGGCTGCAAAATTCTGATCATATTCTTCTTCAAGTAGCTGAACAAGAGGAGTCATGGATAGAGAGATAAGATGACTTTTTATTGCTTCTACTAAAACTTGTTGAATCTGCTCCAAAATGTTGAAAATAATTGTCTTCATGTCTTCAAAACTCATTGGCACAATTCCTACTATGTGAAAAGATGTTTTGATGTCGAACATGGTAGGAAATTGTTGGTTTAGTGGCCATTAATGGATGCCACTAGTCAACACGAGAACTTTCACCATTGATGACAATGAGGTCAAGATGCCCAAACACATCTTGCTAGGTACGAATGAATTTGTCGATGTCGATTCACCTAGAAGATCTGATGAACAAGGGACATTAATGTATTCCCATTGTTTGTCAGCATGAGGACTTGCCATTAAGGCATGCAAGCCTCAAGGTGTCTTTTTAAGAAACTTAGACTCAAAGGACTATGGACTCAATAATTTTCATTGAAGCAGGGTTTATTTGCGGAATGAAAATGACAGGAAATGAAAGATGAAAATGGAAGATGGCAATGGAGAGTAGAAATGGCAATGGGCAATAAGCATGTGAATGAGCCTATTGCTTTTATTTGTGGGTTATGAATGGAAAAAAAGGTATAGAAAGTGTATGTGAATGTAAATGGAAAATATGGAGGAAAATGAAATGAATGGTTTATTATGAAATATGGATGTGATGGAGACAATAGTATCTGAAAGTTTTTCAAGTGTTTGGATTTGATTTTGCATCAACATATTTCCTCTTTGTTGCGATCATCCTTTTATGAAACAAATTGGTCTCTTAGAGAGACACCATTCTCTTGTAGTCATTTGTCCTTCCTCTTGGAACCTGCAAAAAAAAACTAATACTTCTTCTGCAATGGAATGTAAGATTATCAAAGGAGAGAGGTGATCAATCTCTCTATTTATGATATTTACACACAAAACTAAGAATTCGTATTAATGAAACAAGTTCTCAAAGGAAAAATCAAAAGAATTTATACCTGATTTGGAATTAGTGCCTCAAGTTGATGTTGCTTCTTTTCAACAATTTATTTCATTATTTGCCATTTCAAACTCAAATGATAGATTTCTCATTGTATAGATCTTGTTGAGATATTTCCAACGATACTTAAATCATCAAAATCTGATTTTGTATGAGAAAGATAGGTTGATTTGAACAATGAGGTTTTTCTGGCTGCAGAATTAGACTTCAGCTGCGGAATGTGCAGGGTTCTGTAGCTAAAAATCTTGGATACAAAGTTAGCCATTCATCTTTCATCATCAGTCCAAAATTAATCAATACCTTCAGAAAAGTGAGCAAATAACTTATTCATTTCATTGATTCAAAATTATTATTTTTTTCTTGACATGCAGCGACTTAGTGTGGCGACTCAGTGTGGCGACTTAGTGATAACACACAATTTGACTTCCTTTTGACCAGGGTCTTTTTCATCACATTTGATTGAATGAATGTGACACCATCCATGTACCAACATTCCCTCAGCTACCCATGTGGCTTGTTTTGCTTGATGACACCTGCAACCTAGAGTTTAACAAAACAGCTGCGGAATCTGGGGTTGGCTGCGGAAACCTGGGATCAGCTGCGGAAAGTGGCTTGCGGCTAATGAAAATAGAGTGTGGAAAGTACTGTGAAATGGAGTGGCTGTGTGCGTGGAAGAGGAAAAAATGTGGAGGAGTGAAGAAATCCCTTTATTTCTAAATGGTTATGAATAAATGCGAGCCCCTGATCCAAAAGACTTTCTCTCATCCACGAAAGATTAACCACAACAAAATCCATACCATAATGTCATATCCATAAAAAAATAAATGATAAAAGAATGTCCGCCTCTCTCTAATCATTTAAAAAAAAGGACCAAACAACAGACGCACTAAATCTCAGTAAAATCAAGAGGTAATTGGCTCACTGACAACAACCCATGACTACCACATTCAGCAGGGAAGACACACTATTTTCTTCTTCTTTCTTTCGTAACTGCAAACGTCTATGGCATGTGTCTAGACTGGCCCTCAAGTAAATAAATCCATCGGGAACAAGCCCAGGTAAAACAGAAACAACTGGATCAAACCATGAATCATAGATGCTAAGCTCCATCCCATTTATCCACTTTGCCTCATGAACAGCTCGCGCAAACACCATCCGATCAATGAAAACACTTCTTTCCATGAGTCGTAACGGCTTTAAGCTACTTGCAGACTCTCGCTCTTGCATCACCCTCGTTACAAAAACATAATTCTGCATAATTTACAACTCCCGTGCATTTAAATTCTTGAAATCATTGTCATCTACCATTGATGGAACCAACCGACACGTCATAGCTGTGAAGAGCCGTATGTAATTTAGACAGTGTCGTGTTCAATTCAAACTGTTTTTTAAACAGGTGTTGGATGAATGATTTAAAATAAGAGATGTGAAATTTGATTGATTTCCAGCACATAATTGGATTCCTAATTAGATTTCTCTTCTTCAAGCACGCCGCATTAAATCACTGTTGTTCATTTAATTAAAACTCTGTTTTTTTTTTCTCACGCGGCACTCAAAAATACGCTCCGAAGAACCATAGATTTCTCCTAGACCGCCACAAATTTCCTCAAAAGATTTCTAAGTTATCTAATTGACCTACCTGACAAAAAAACCCATGTTTTATTTTTTTGAAATTCGTCACCATTTGGGCAAATCGAGCATTTTAATTTTGACGTTTTTCTGAGTTTTGCGTTTTTCTGAGTTTCACTGTTCTGCATTCTATGAATTGTTGTGGCAAATGTGTTTGCAATATCTACAGTAAACCAGTGGAAGCGAGTGAATATTTTCTACAGTAATTATCCCATGTTTTTTCAGAAACAAACTAAGTCTGAGCTATGTGTAGTTTTGCAATTTTTAGTATAGAGAATAGTTGCTTCTTCGACGACAGAAACAACTACTGTAGCATAAGATTGTTTGGTTTTTGGCTTGACTGATTTTCCTTCCCTTCCTCCAGTACAGCATTACTTCAAATAGAGGTGTATTCTCAGCATAATTTGATCGAGGAATTATAAATTGATTATCCCAAAACTCTAAGTCGATGATTACACTAGACTCCTGAGAAGTTCTTAGTTGATGAATTTGAGCTTGTCATATAATCTGTTGATTTGTATGTGCTTTCCCTTTATTTTAGAGCCAAAGTGAAGGCAATATTAGGTAGAGTTAGAATGAATCCATTTGTCTACACATTCTATGTGGAATGCTCTGTAAAATCGATTTCAAAGGAAGAGTGTTTGCATACACAATTAACAGCAAATATGGTCAATGAGCGAATTGCCAATAACCAAGAATTCAAAGAAGTTTGTGAGGCTCACAATGGAGATCATGAGCCTAGCATTTTCTCTGAATATTGGTGACTGCAGCATGCCTTAAGCTTCTATTTTCAATCTATTTGCACAGTTTATGTAGGCCTCCACAGGTTTCAGATTTTGCTATGATTGAGAAATTTCTTATGTTGGCTTTCCAAAAACGTTCCAAAACCAAAGGCTTCCTATATGAATAAGATGCACAGTTCAAATGAATGCAAATCAATTGCTTACAAAGGGATGAGAATGCACTGAAACGAAATCATGAAGAGACCAAAACATCAAATCAATATGCAGATTTTCTATTGAGACCACAAAAAAACTAGGAATGGAGATAGCTATATAAGTTGGTTTTTTTTCGATCTGAGCTGGGTGACTAGGATAGGATCCATGTCGGGACAATTTTGGAGATGCCCATGTGGTCGATTTTTTTATTGGACACTTGTAACCTGCTAAACCTTGAAACAGCTGCGGAATCCTGCACTAGCTGCAGAATCAGGTGCTAGCTGCGGAATCAGGGAAGTTTCTGCAGCTGAGTTGCAAAACCTTATTAAAGCAGGATACAGTGTTTTGAAGACCACTACAAAGCATAACCAGACAATTTTGGTCAATTTGAACCTATCAAAGAAGTTGAGTTTCATTTTTTTATCATTTTTTTTTTATTGAATCAATTGAAATGTTGAAGTTTATTTTATCTCCTTTTTTTTCTTTTTTCTTTTTTTACATAATGATTATTTTTCTGATCCTCCAGATCACACAAAGTGCAAGAGGAGAGCATACTCAAGAATTATTAATTTTTTTCAGATGTAAGAAATAAGGTCTCCTAATTACACTTCCCCGACAACTGCGCCAAAATGTCTAGTCAATTTAATGTCTTTAATTGCTCTACATAAATTATCAATCCGGGTATCGTAAAGTGATGAAGTGTGGTGCACTATATGTGCTTAGTTAACCTTTCTCTTACTTCGTTGTTTTATAGTTTATGTTGTTTTTCGGGTTTTGTTCTTGCTGGTTTTCTAAAGTGTCAATCAAAATAAAATGCAATAACCAAACAATGAGCTAATGACTATGAGATCCAGTGTCCTTGCTGCTTCAACAAAAGGACAAGATGATTCTATCAAGTCATTAGTTCAATCAAAATAAAATGCAATAACCAAACAATGAGCTAGTGACTATGAGACCCAGTATCCTTGCTGCTTCAACAAAAGGACAAGATGATTCTATCATGTCATTAGTCATTAAAAGGCTATGTGCATCACTAATCTACAATCAACTTGAAAGCAATTTATGTACATCTAATATACATAAGCATAACAAAATTAAATGCAAAATTAAATGACAACTATACAAGGCAGGGTCCCCTCTGCCACCTATGAAATCAAAGCAAAATTGAAACACTTGCATGAATTAAAATTGCATGAATGAAAAATCTAATCTATCAAACTTGAAAGTAATCAAATCAAATCAAGCAATATTTACAAAATGAAATCTATTCTACCTTACATTCTACAAAGCAATATTTACAAAATGAAATCTACTCTACCTTACATTCTAATGTGCTCCATGACATCTACTTCACATCTCCTTCCATGTTGAGAACATCAAGGCTTTATTCAAATTCTTCAAAAGTACAAAGTACAACAAAGTTCTCCAAAGCCTTCAAAAGCCATCAAGGAAGAACTACAATCTTAAGAACTAGGGACTAAAAAGACTAAAAAGACTTTCATAAGCTAAGCTTAAAAACTAACTAATGAAGGAGAGAGATCTCCTATTTATACAAAAAGATGAGAGTCATCTCATTAATGATAATCCATGAATATCTCCCTCTACCTCTAGAGTCCTAATCAAAATAGGAACTGATAAGACACATGTCTTCTTAGAGTTACAATACAATTAGGAGATGTGACACATATCCTCATGATCCCATGATTATTTCCACTCAAATTCGAATTTGGCCTTAGAGTGCCACATAAGGTCTTCTAGAAGCCTCCTTTCAACCTACACATGTCAACAATCTCAACCCATTTGTTAGGTATAAGCATATGCACATTATTTCCTATTTTTTAACCACAAATTCACTTAAAAGACTTAGAATTAATAAAGATTGGAAAAACATAAATGTGGCCCAATGATAATGAAAGTGGGATGAATGTGGTGACATAGTAGTGAAATGGAGGTGAAATAATGGACATAATAGTGAAAGTGTAATGAAAATGAATGACATTTTCAAGACTCAACACAAACTATGCTACCTACTGTTAACAGTCTCTTCTTTTTACATTTAGCAAAGTGTGCTTCTGTTGCTAATTTCCCAAGGTGGAAGATACAAACAAACTGATGTAGAAGGAGACAAAAAAACATTTCACTTTAGGGAATTGGATCCCAAAGGATTTCATTGTCTCTGAGAAGGGAACCGACGTCTAGCTGAGCTGCCTTGTTTGCCTCATTGTCTGCTTATTTGTTGTTCGTTCTCAACACATGAAAGTACTTCAGCTTCATGGACTTTGTCATACCTTTGATCCTTGAAATTATCCTTGCAAGCTGTAGGTCTGCTGAATTGGAATTGTTCGCCAAGGCTTGGATGATCACCTAGGAGTCTCCGAAGACATTTGCCTCCTTATAGCCTAGTTCTTTGAGGAATTTGATTCCTTGGAAGAGGGCCATCGCTTCCTGCTTGTATGCTTGTGGAGTGGCCTAGTCCCCAAGCGAATCTATGCACAGCTATTCCGTCTGGATGTATGATAATACCTCTGGCTCCCGTAGTACCTAGGTTCCCTTTAGCAGCCCCATCGAAGAAGAGAGATGGAAGAGTTTGATTGGACACCCAGATTTGGAATTCGTTTTCATTCTTTCTGACTTGCCAATCTTTGAAAGGAGAAGGAGAGCTATTTGCTTTTGGAAATTTGAAGTTGAGAGCAGATCCCAGCTCTATGTCCTGCTGGCTTAAATTTGTGTTGTCCCCTTTATCTTCCAGCCACTCAACTAGTTAACATTTTGCTGTGTTGGCCATTAATCTGAAATCTTGTTCCTTATTTTGAAAAATCCTTCGGTTCCTTTCCAACAAGACTTGCCAACTGATGAACTTTGGTAAAGCACTCCATGTTGACCTGACTGTTTTATTTTTTGGAGAATAGCCTGCGTATTTGGCCATCCATTGTTCTTCTAAAGATAATATTTGTTCTAAAAGGTATTTAAGGCTATCATGATCCATTTTTAGCTCGCAAATAATTCCGGGGCTGATGTTGGGAAGGTGAGTTATGATTCCAGGAGCCTAGAAGCTCCTGCCATATAGAGGTTGCGTATTTGCATTCAATCATGATGTGGAGAGCAAATTATGAATTGTCCTTACATAGAGAGCATCTAGACGGCCCATGGAAGCCCCTTTTCTGGAGCCTGTCTTTGGTCAGAATTTTCTAGTGATAGAGGAGCCACCAAAAGTGATCAACCTTGGGGATTGAAGGAATTCTCCAAATGCCAATCCAGAGAGCAGGGTTGGGAGGCACGTGGGGCCTCTCGAGGTATTTGGCGTAGCCCTGGGCTATTGAGTAACATGTTCGACTTGTTCCCCAGCCTCTCACGTCATGCTTGTTTTTTTGAGCTGGAGCGAGCCCATGCAAATGCGTGATTAGAGTATTCAGGTCAGGGCGTAGATAGGATGGAACTGTGAGCTGCTTCCAGCCCAACCACGCATTTTCCTCCCATGATCAAAGATCCCACAATGAATTTATGCTGGCTTTTGACATCCAACGCTGCAATTCAGGCATGCTCTTTGCTTCTGCCAGCGGGGGTCTATTTAGGATGCTGTCATTCCAAATATGAATACGCTTTCCATTGCCTGGTATCCAGGATGCATGGTTCCTTATCAACGAACAGGTTTTGCTGATGAACCCGCTGAAAGGAGAGTTGAATTTATTCTTGGGCTGATCCAGACATCTAGTTCTCGGTCCTATGAAATATTTTCTCCACAACGCAATTTGCAACCAGCCAGGATTTGGGGCTACGATTTTCCAAATTATTTTGGCTCCCATGGCTAAGTTTTGGGCTCTGAGATCTTTAAAATTCAGACCTCCCTCCTGAAATGGTCTGGTGACTATATCCCAATTTACCAAAGAATTTTTTTTTCTCATTTTGTTTGCCTCCTTTCCAGAAAAAGGTTCCGATTAAATCCTCCATCTTTTTTATAATTCCTACAGGTGCCAATAGAACAGAAAATTTAAATAGAGGAAGGCTGCTGAGCACCGATTTTATGAGGACTGATTTCCCAACTATATTTAACCAGGAGGACCCCCAGGCCTGCAATTTTAATTTAAATTTGTCTAACTATGACAGCCAGTCTTTACTCAACACCCTTGAATGGAAAATGGCAATCCCAGATACTTGAAAGAAGACTAAGAGATTGAGATTGCAAAACCTAGGCAGTGAGCAATGGAGCTTGCACTTGAGGCAGGAATGTTCCAACTGTAGATGTGGCATTTGGTATTATTTAGAATATTGCCTGAGACCTTACAATATTCTTCCAGTACTTCTTTGAATTTGGACGCTGAATGAGGTGTTGCAGCCCCCAGCATAAGAGTGTCATCCGCGAAGAGGGCGTGATTGATGCTTTTGACCCCTCTAGCTATGCACAGGCCAGCTATGTCTTGTTCTTGTTGTTTTCGTTGTAGATAGAAACTGAGAACAGAGGCCTGAAGTACAAATAGAAGTGGTGACAGGGGGCACCCCTGCCTCAGCCCTCTAGTGGCTTTGAAGAAGTCAGCTGCCCTTCCATTCACCAATGGGGTGATCCATGGCTTCGAGATGCAGGCTCTAATCCACTTGATAAAGCTTTGACCAAACCCAATTTTTTGCAAAAACTCAAACAAAAAGCTATGTCTAACATGATCAAAAGCATTTGCAAGATCTAGTTTGATAACCATACCTTTTTCCTTTCGGTGAAGACTGGAATGGATCGCCTCTTGAACTAGTACGAAATTGTCCACCAATTGCCTTCCATGGATAAATCCACCTTGATTATCCGGGATGATTTTGGGGAGAATCCTTTTCAACCTGTTTGCTATCACTTTAGTTATAACTTTGTACCCAATATTGCATAGGGAAATTGGACGAAATCTGCTGAAAGAGTTTGCTCCTTTCTCTTTGGGAATGAGGGTGAGAAAGGCTGAGTTGGTACAACCACCTATCTTCTGGCAGCCTTGAGATTTCTGTATCATTTTGTAGAAATCCTTCTCTACAATTTGCCAACAGACCTAGAGAAACCTGGGCGTGAAGCCATCTGGTCCCGGGGCTTTATCAGGATCCATTGCCAAGAGAGCTTCCTTAACTTCCTTAAGCATGATTTTGACTTCAAGAGACTGATTCATTTTAGAGGTGATCATGCTAGGGACTGCGTCCAACAGGGCATCGTTTAAATCAGCTCCTGATTCTTCTCTATACAGCTGTTCAAAATGATCTATAACTGCCCTTTTTATGCTGATAAAATCCTTCAAAACATGGTTGTCTTCTTTTATTTCGCTAATGGAGTTGCGGCCTTTCCTTGCTTGAGCTTGTTTGTGGAAAAATGAGGAGTTTCTGTCTCCAGATTTGAGCCAGAGGCTATTGGACTTGAGCCTCCAGTATTCTTCCTCTGCCAGACAGGCCTTGTGGAAGCTTTGCTGAAGTTTGGCCTCCTTTTCCAACTCATCCTTGGTGATTTCAGCAGTTTCAATATGAAGGTGTTGTCTTTCTAACTCACTTTGAATTTTTTTCCTTTCCCCTGCAGGATTTGGCAGGGTCTTGGCCCATATTTTCAGCATGTTTTTAACTCTTCTGAGTTTTTCCTCCCACACAAAAAACGTTGATCCCTTGACTGGTTTTTTCTAGCAGTCTCTGATCTTATCCATAAAATCCTTTTCTTTGATCCACAGGGCGCTGAATCTAAAAGATATAGGCCCTAGATCCTTGGGGGTCAACAGTTCAAGGTTGATGGGCTTGTGGTCTAATATGCTTTTGTGAAGGATATGCGATCTGGCTTCTAAACCAAGAAGTAGAAAGGAACTTTGCACCAAGAATCTGTCCAGTCTTAACGCTATGTGGTCCGGGCCAACCCTTTTGTTTGACCACGTATACCTGCCAATAGCTGGCTTAATATCTATCAGATCCCAATCTTGCATGAGATCTTCCACTGATTCTCTTGTCGGATCTCTAACAATACTGCCTTCTTTTTTTTTTGACGAGAGGAGGGTGAGGTTCAGGTCTCCGGCTATGATTATGTTCTCCAAGTTTTCTAGATTTGCCAAGTTTTTGATGGAGTCCCAACATAATTTTTTTTTTCACCTGCATTATTAGGAGCATATACATTTACCAGACAAATAATTTCCTTAGATACTAGGTGCTGTAATTTGAACAAAATCCAATGGGTATTCAGGGACTCAAAGATTAGAGAGAACTTATTTGGATTCCAGAGCAACCCAAGTCCTCCCGATGTTCCACGGACGGAGGTTGCTTGTTCTCCATCTTTCTTCCAAAATTTTCTGCTTGCTTGGAGGAAGACTGAGTCCTCCAATTTAGTCTCCTGGATGAGAAGCATGTCCAGGGCTTTCAGTGTTATTAGACTATTCATAGCTTCTTCCTTGGCTTTGGAGCCCATTCCCCTACAATTCCAGGAAACAATCTTCATCATTTACTTTTGCTGTGGTGAGCTCCTTTGGAGCTCTGGGTTTGGATCCTCTTCATCTTTAGGGTTTTAGCTATGAGTTTCTTTAGCGTTGGCTAGCTGCCCTGAAGCTTGTCTTTATATGTCTCTTGATCTCTTTTTTCCTTTGCTGACATCCTTCCTCTTGTAGATCTTCTTGGGGTAGACTGTGATTCCCCCATTCCCCTTCTTCCTCCGATTCCTCAGACTCTTTAGTTTCCTCTTCTACTTCTGACATCTTCCCTTTAGATCTCTCTGGTACACTTATGGATTTAGTCCGAGAGACTGCTTTTGGAATTTTTGTCTCTTGCATATTCATGGTTTCAGATCCAAGGATCTCAAATTTGTTCCCTTGCTTTCTAAGAGTGGATTCTGAGCAGATCCCACTTGGTGGACTCTGGCATTAGTATTTGCATTCTTCCTGAGTGAAGTTTTGGATCTTTTTGCCTGATTCCATCCTTCATCCTTCCCTTTTTCTTCTACCCCTTTGGTTGGGCAATCTCTGGCGAAGTGACCGTAGACTTGGCACTTCCGACATTTGAATGGTAGCTGCTCATAGTCCAATTTCTAAACATGCGTCCACGGACCTACCCTTATTTTGATGGCCTTTCGTAATCCGACCTCCAGATCTACCTCCACACAAATTCTGGCGCATTCGTACTGATCTTTGTTGTTAGCCTTGTCTATGAACTTCCCAAGAGCATTTATGATATGCTTCAAAGAGTCCCAATTCCAGTAGTGAACGGGAAGATTTGGGAGCCTTACCCACACCGGGACCACAGAAGGCACATCCACCGCCGGATCGAAGTCTGGCATCCATTTGTTTAGATACAGCCCTTGAGGGCCCATGAAGTAGGGGCCATTTCTAAAGATGAGATCCTTGTCCTCTTTGTCAGTAAATTCAAATAAGAAATATCCTCTTCCGAGGAAGTAAGAGGTTACCTTCTTCTTGATTAGAGGAGCCGAGTTCCTAGCAACCCAGTTCTCTGTTGATTTTGGGGAACGCCAGAGACCTGTAAATTGACCGAACAGAGCCCGATCTGCCAGAGATAATGCTACTTGAATCAGACCTTCAAGAGGGAGGGCGATCTCAGGGATATCTTCTAGCTTTTTCATGAACTTGGCAACTTCCACAATTCTCTTCTTGGGCAGAGAGGCCAACAAGGATATGAAAGCTTCAGAGGTGGAAGGCAGAGAAGGGGAGGAAGACCCCTGGGGGGGAGTTGGCTCCTCCATGGAGAGCCAGTAGATTAAACCCTGGCCGATCTCAGCCAGGAGTAGGAGCCCTCTGCGGATCCGATCATAGCCAGAAGCAGGAGCCCTCTGTGGATCCGTCCGCAGGGATCAGAATAGGCAGAGAGCGAGCGCGTGCGCAGTTTACAAGTTCCACAGAGTGCGGATCTCGTAGGATGCATATAACAACAAATATTGATATATATATATATAAAGTTGGCATGATTGTGTCACTATGAAGATTTGGCTCCAAGGGAATCTAAAGATTCCTCAAAACTTTGATGTAAGAATATTCTATGGAATATTCCCTTGGAATATTCTCGCCTCGGTGATCGTGCATGCAAGGTTTCGGCTCTAAGTTCCATGGACTGGTTCTGTCGTCTCTCCTTTGTTCTCCTCCTCTTGTGAATGAAATGAAACTGGCTTTTATATAAGTCTCGGGTAAAGTTTACAAAACAAGTCCCTTTGGTTGGGTGGTTATGGCGTGAATGTTTAGGTGTTGGTGGCAAGGAGGTCTGTGATTCCAATTGTGCCCCCCAACATTTTTTTGGCGTTGTATTGTTTTTTTGGGTGTGGAGCCGCTGCAATGGGTGGGTCGGCCACCGGCCTCCATGGGTTCGAGCCCCGCTGGTTCCAATATCAATGGCGTATATATATATATATATATATATATATATAAATATAATACATAATATATACATATATATAATATAATAATTACATACATATACATTATATAATATACATACATAAAGAATATATATATATATATATACATACATATACATATATAATATATATATATACATACATAATATATATATATATATATTATATATATAATATATATATATATATAATATTATATATATATATAGATATATATATATGTATATATCAATATATAATATATATATATATATATATAATATATAATAGATATATACATATATATATCTATATATATATATATATAATATATTATATATATATAATATAATATAATATAATTTAATAATAATAATATATATATATATAGAAAACAATAATTCGTTGGGGTGGCGGGGTGGGCAGCCTGCCAACCCCTCTTTTTTAAATATTTTTTAGTTATAAAAATGAATTGGACAAAAAATTTCGATCAGAATTTTGGTGTCATCAATTTTTTTAGGTAGGCGACAATTTCGCTCGTTCCGACCGCCAGAAACTATCGCCGCAAAGTGCCAAATTGTTTCCTTGTTAGTGGTCACCAAATCTAGCAATTTCTGCCAAATTTAGTCGGACCTCCAATTTTAGCAGACCT
The DNA here is from genome assembly GCA_000404065.3 of Pinus taeda. Lineage (NCBI taxonomy): Eukaryota > Viridiplantae > Streptophyta > Pinopsida > Pinales > Pinaceae > Pinus > Pinus taeda. Next base: position 13,359 of record APFE031108360.1, read on the forward strand.
CCAAATTTAGTTGCCGCTCCTGCAAAATTTAGCCAATGGGCCTAATTTGACCAAAAAAATGGTTGGTGATAACTTTCACATACGATCTTGGATTGAGGCATCGTTTGCACCATTGGAAAGCTTGCAACGATATTTTCGATCTCACACTAGTTTAATTAAAATCCAAGAACTTTTACTTTTGAGCCTTTCCTAATCCCTCTTTGATTTTTGGGCCTCTTTGGAGCCACTTGGATCATTGCTCCTCACTAAGAAGCTTTTGGCCCTCTAAAAGAATGAACATAATCTGTAATTTGCTATGTTCCATTGTTTGCACAACAAGTGTCCTAGCATGGCATACTTCCTTCTCCTTCACCTTTGTTCTTCGGAGCCATATGTGATGAATCAACACCTACATCCTCTGCAAACCTGTAGTATAATATTTGCAAACTACATGTTCAATTAAATGACCAATCATGACCCAAACATCCCCATACTTTCCAAGAGTTTATAACAACACTCTTTGGTCAAGTGTACATCCTAATACAAACCAATACCCCAGCTATCGATAAAAAGAGGCCAAAACATCATGATGTCGCTTTCATAAGTGATGGAAAACACGTCAACACTTTTACAATCCTTTCATAACATATGATTTACAATAACATGGACATGAAAAAATAGTATATCTAATAAAACCATCTCTCGCCTAACAAAGTGAATGGGTCATCTCCCTGTGGTTGATTCACTTGTTGAACATCTTCACCAGTTGGTTTCCGCATGGGCTCTTTATCCTTGAGATGTTGCTCAAGAGGGAATTTGTAACATGTGGCTCTTTGATGTCCATCTTTGTTGCAATGGCTGCTAAAATTCTTCTTCCTCCAGACCTGCTTAACCTTATTCCTTCCCTGATGTGGAGAATGCCTTTCACGTCTCATCCTCTTTCTTATTGTGATTCTCTTCCAGCACTCGACAACTACATGGTTATGCAAGGCACAAAAACTACATGGTTTTCTACGCCATGATTTATGCTCATCATTAACAATATGCTTGTAATCAAAATAAACTTTAGAATACTGAGACTTTTTATACCTTGCTTTGGCTTTCTCTTTGGAATTCTAACTCCCATTTGGAAATGACCTGCAATCATGATCATTGGAGGCTTGTGAGGTATCCTTAACATCCTTCATTGTCTCAAACTTGTCGCATGAATAATCTCTTGTCTTTTCCTTTCTAGCATAGACCAATCCTGCATGTCGTGGTAATTCCACCACTTGGATGGGATTCACAATTCCTTTCCCATTAGCTCCTAAGCCCTTGCCTTCATTTCTCATATTTTTCAATAATATTGAACCAATGTTTGTAGTTTGCTTTTCAAAAGTGCCCAAATCATCATCATCATGTGATAATGAAACTGAATAACTACCAACATTGTTTACCTTACTTGTCGATTTTGAAGCAAGTGATGGTGGCTTCACTAATCCTTCATTGTGCTTCAACTTTTCCAAGGCCTCTTCCGTGGCTCGTACTTGAAGTTACAATCTCTACTTCTCCTCTTTTTCTTCTTGTAGAAATCTCCTCAATTCAACATTCTCTACTTGAAGGCTTTGATTGATCTCCTCATTTGAATGATGAGAATATGATGAAGAAGAAGAATGTTCACTCGAGGAGGTATATGGAGCATCGTCCTTTGCTCTTTCTTTCTCTTGTTCCTCTCGTTCCATTTTCCCCTCATAATCTGCATACACTATATCTACCATGTGTGCTATTTGAGGAGGTCCTAGTAGAGATCTTTGTTCTTCTCCATTTTCTTTCTCATTGCACATTCAATCTTTGGTTATCATTCACACTCACAATTCACATCAGCAAGAAGACCGCTTTGATACCAAACTTGATTCAGATTCTTTCAGCTACCAGAATTAACCAAGATATTTTACTTTTGTATGTTAATAGAATTTCATGTGAAAGGGTATGAAAAACCACATGTGCATACTTTTAAGAAGAGGAAACATAAAGGTAACCATCAAATCAAATAACAAACACAACTTGATAACGAAGTTCACCAAGTGTGGGTTATGTCTCTGGGCCCGGTGTCAAGAGTGGGGAGGTCGCTTCATTAAATGTTGCAAGATGATGATGATTACATGGTGTATTCTTTATCACTACAAGGAGAAACTCCCTCAACTGTAGTGGCATGTCTCTCCGTGAGACGTTCTCTTATAGGAACTCTCACTCCTATGGGCACTCCTTCAGCATGACAATATATCGAATTCTCACATGAAGTGGCATACAAGTATCCTCCAACGGAATGGTAAACAAGGATCTCAACATAAAAATCATCATCTCAGCAAATCAAAAGAAAGACATGGCATCACTACATCATATACCTCCACTTCCGGGGATGCCCTGAAAATGCATAGCTCTGTTGAAGAAATGGACTACATCATTGAATTCGTGGTGCGAAATCATGTCAAATGACTATAAACTTGACCTCTTTCTAGCACCTTCAAAATCTAGACCCTCGGGAATCTCAAACGTTCCTTCTCGCTAGTTGCCTAGAATTCTGCTGCTCATATGAAAAATTTGAATTCACCACTATGCTCCTTGCAAAAATTTGAGTAATTGAGTATACAGTCAGCTTGGTTCTGAAACTGTCAAAATTTGGCCCTTAGGGAATCTTCTAGATTCCTCATGATTCCTCATGATTCCTTTATACAAGTTGACTAAAGATCCATTCCTCAAATCAAAAAATAGATCTTGCCATCAGACTCCTAGTGAAATTATGGTTCATTTGAGAATAAAGTTGGCATGATTTTGTCATTGTGAAAAATTGGCTCCAAGGAAATCTAAAGATTTGTCAAGATTTTGTTGCAACAATATTTTGTGGAATATTCCAAGGAATATTCTTGCCTTAGTAATTGTGTGTGCAGGGTTTCGGCTTTGGGTTCCGCCGACTGGTTCTGTTATCTCTATTTCATTTCCCTCCCCTTGTGAATGAAATGAAACTGACTTTTATATAAGTCCCGAACGAAGTTTACAAAACACACCCCTTTGGCTGGGTGGTTACGGCATGAATGTTTAGGCGCTGATGGCAAGGAGGTCAACAGTTCCAACTGTGCCCCTAACATTTTTTTGGCATTGTGTTATTTTTTTGGGTGTGGAGCCGCTGCAACAGGCCGACCGACCACTCATCCATCATGGGTTTGAGCCCGCCAACTCCAATATCAATGGCATATGTATATATGTGGTGGGTGGGGTCTTGGGTCAAAGCCACAAGCTCATAGCCAACACACACAAATATATATATATATAATATAAATATATATATATATATATATATAAACAATAATTTGTTCTATTTTTTTGAATACTTTTTAGTTATAAGAACGAATTGGACAAAAATTTTCGACCAGAATTTTGGCGTCACCGATTTTTTTAAGTATGTGACAATTTCCCCTGTTCTAGCTACTGAAAACCATCACCGCCAAGTACCAAATTGTTGCCTCATTAGTGACTGTAAAATTTAGTGGCTTCCGCCAAATTTAGTTGGACCTTCAATTTTAGTGGACCTCCAAATTTAGTTGGAACTCCTACCAAATTTAGCTAATGGGCATAGTTTGACCAAAACTTTCACTAGCCATAACTTTCACATACAAACTCTAATTGAGGTTTCGTTTGTGCCATTGAAAATATTATGACGAGCTCTTCAATCTGACCCTGGTTTTATTGCAATCCAAAAACTTTTATTTTTGAGCCTTTCCTAAGGCCTCTATGATTTCTAAGCCTCTATGGAGCCACCTAGATCATAGTTCATGGAGATAACATTTATTTATAGTTCATGGAAATTAAGAATAAGAATATTAAATTGAAGCAGGATTCTTATTCAGAACTGTGGAGACAAGGTTCAAGAGCATCTCAAATCAGGGTATTGTTTACCCTAGACTGTGAAAAAGGGCAGTTGAATATGGTTGTTGGAACCCAAAGCTCACACAGTTGAAACTACAAAATATTATAGGGAATCCAAGTTTACCATAGACATAAAGAAGCTACATTTTGTAAATCATATGGTTCTACACAGGCAAACTCGAGAGATGATTTTTAGAAGCTTAACAAATACTATGTTGAATGCATCAAAATTAGAAAATATTGTAACAAAGGTCACAAATCAATTAAAATTGGAAAAGATTTTTACCAGAACTAAGAAAAATAAAATTTATGAATTGGGGCAATGGATTGTTAGACATGGGAGACCAAAAGGAACCATCTTCAATACAAGCCCTAATTAAATCTCGAGATACAAGCATTCAAGTATTAAGAATAATGTTGAAAATGCCAAGTTTAGACATATCTGAACACCTGAATTGCAAGTTGTGTAGAAAGAGAAGGAACAATTATTATCTCTGATTATTGAGTTGAACATGTTAGTGTTAGTTAGTTTAGCCTGTCACCAGTGATCAAATATGCTCTTACAAGGTGTTGTTAGGGTGTCAAGTCAAATTTTTGTTATTTCAGTGAGTCTTCAAACAAAAATTTGGTCACTGGTTGTTGTGTCTAGGTCACTGCTGCTCCCTTCACTTACTCATGGTCTTCATCAATCATCATGGTCATTGTCTTCTTCGAGGTATCATATCTTCATTTAAGTGTCTTGGGTCGTGAAATGGTTATATTCCTCACTTTAGGTCATGGTCTAGGGTTTCACTCCATGTGTCGTCATGATACCATATGTCAAAACAAAACATGTCCATCATGTGATTCAGTGGGTAAAGTGAGTTAGTAGCTTAGGGGAAGAAAAATAAAGGTAAAGGTAATATTTACTTTCAAATAAGACAATGTTGCAGTACACTACCTCGCCTCATCATTCCTCATAGGGACGTGTTTGCTTCAAAATATGTTTTTGAAAAAATGGAGAATAATTTTACAAAAGTGAAAGAAATTTTTGTCCATTATAGTCCAAGGAACAAAAACCTCCTTAATTTTATGCACAGGTGTTATGATTTGAAAGAAATGCCCAAAATACACTTGCTATGGGAGAGTTGCTGCACTTCTGGACAACTTGACTTCAAGATAGTTTTTCATGGGTTTGGAGCAGGTGTTGGCAGTTCTTAAGGACTCTATTGTGTAGCAGACATCCTAAGCTTTCCAATGGTACCTTCATACCATGATTTGGATTAGTGGAAGGCATCCAAAATAAATATGCAAGTTGGTGCTGCACTCTAGTCAGATAAACCCTAAGTTTTGGAGTGGCCTTGGAAAAATCAATGTTTCTCCCTCATGGAGTGTCCAAATTACATTCTTGAGGTGTCCATATTATAGCAAACTTCAAGATATTTCCAATGAGCTACCAAGCTCTCAATTTGGAGTAGTGTAAGGTCTCCAAAAGTGGTTTGGAAGATGGTGCTACGCATAGGAACACTGTGTTGCACATAGGAACACTGCGCTACGCGAAAGACAGAGTGCCCATAAATCCTTCCAAACTCTCCTAAAGCTCAATTTTTCACTTGCAAGCTTGATTTTACTGAATTCTAGGCTAAGGAAAAAGCAAGTACACCATCATCCTCCATCTTTTGCTTTCCCAATTTCATCTCATGTCAATGATTCTTCAAGTTAGGGTTTGTAGCAAAATTTGCATAGGAAATGTTAGGGTGAAAATGGCCATCATTATTTTTAATTTCCAAAACATGCAAAATGATGTCCTACACCTGCATACATGTTTAGTGAGCCATTTTGACCATTTTACCCACCTACAAACAAAGTTTAAAGACTCAAAAAGCAAAACCCTAGCTCATTCCTAGAGGTTTTTGGGCAAATCTCATCATAAACCCTATTGTTCTCACCTGCAAGAAAATCATTTTTCCACTATTTTTCCACTTATTTTCATCATATTTCAAAGTCCTCTCACATTTCCCAAGACTCCTCCCATCATTTTGTCAAAATCCACCTTCACATCACTTCATTTCCATTCATACCTCACAATTTATTTTTCATTCAAATGGAGGTGGGGTCATCTAGCAAAACAGTGGAGAAGACTCAGCTATCCAAACCTGAGGTGACTAAAATGTATAAGAAGGGCCATAGGCTTGTGTTTTCTTCTCACAGAGAGAAAGGGGCCAAGCCTTCTTCATCGAAAAAGTAGGAACCGACAACAAAAGAGAAATACATAGTTGAGCATGAGTTTGAACTTTATGTGTTTTTATTTGGAAATTTTCACTGTGTAAAATTTCTAGTTTCTAGTCTGACTTGGTCAAAGTCAATATTCTCTATGTAATGGTACTATTTACAAGGCTAGGTGATGTAGGCATGAATAAATATACATCACAGGTTGTTTTTTATGTTTATTAGGCCTCATAAAAGAAGCACACTCCTAAACAAACTCTTCATGAAGTGTTTGAGTTTCACCTTCTCACTCTCACCTGTTGGTTGAGAGAATCTTGGAGTCAGTTCCTCCACCAAGGAATTCGACTCTTGAAGGTGGGAAAGGGTATAGGAGACTCTATATGTATCATTTCACTTTAGGAGAAGAAGGTTGAACTTTTTGTAAAGGAGGCTTGCATTGTAATCATCTTTCAGCTAATACAAATACAGGTTGCAGCTATTTTCAAGGAACTCTAGCCCAGTGAGTTCATGGTGCTTGTACCTCATTTTTTATGTTTTCTCATGGTCTAAACATCTTTATCTACCTAATATCTCTTCTTTCTATCAATTCCTTGTAATAAAATACTCATAATTATTGTTTTTCAAGCTCTGTTATCTGGTTTTCATAGTCATGTGTTTTGTCTTCCTAAGCTAATGAATTCATTTTTATTTATGCTCATTAGTTTCTTCCACTCTATATCGTCTATAGTACAGTGACAAATACTCAAATTACACCATGGCTTCTGACATCTAGCTCCTTCTTATGTTTTCTCTTGTATTCCCACAACCTAGACCTACTTGTGGCTCCAAACCCTAAGTTCAACAAATCCTTAAAAAAAAACCATTTTTTCACAAACAAATACACATACCTAGCCTAAAATTCATTTTCTTTAAAGTCATATCACTGATAAGAGACTTAGAGAGATCCCTCTCATGCTCAGTATGGCTAGCTACTGAGCTGAAGTGGTTTGAGGTTACCCCTGTCGATTTCCTTCTCAGCCTAAGAGATTATAAGGACTAATAGAACAAAAGAGTGGAAATTACAGGCAACATATTGAACTCCTATCAAAAGAAAGAATTGAACTTGTATGTCCATTATCTTCCTGAGCAACATAAACACTAATTGATCCATATTAGAAGTTAGTTGAAGCAATGTTAGCTTTAAGTATAGAATATATTGTAATTGAAAATCTTATGAAAATAATCATAGTGAAAAATACATAAATTGATAGTCTGAGTGAGTAGGTAGTTGATAGAAATTCCTTGAAACAAAAAAAAAGGTAGATGATAGAAATGCTACAATAAATACAAATTAAGATCTTAATGATAGACCATAACAAGACAAGGAGAATTTACAAAATCAATTGGTGGGCACAACAACCTTAGCTAAAGCAAGACAAATTATATGGGTTGAAATTGTCATTGAGATCTCAAGGATGTTGAATTCTTTCAGAGTTATAAGTGATTAGTCTTTTTTGGTCTATAATACAGAGGAAGCCATTTAGTAATCTCCAGATCAATTGGGAAATGAACCTTAGAAGGCCAATAAAATTGTGAAAATTTTGAATTCTGAGACCCTAGGAGCAATCTGATTCTTTAGGAGTCCAAGGCAGAACTTCACTAATAATGGAGGCTAGTAGGATCTTGACTAAATGAAATTTACTTCAACATGCTCAAGATAAATGTAGGATGGTAAAGCAAAATGTAGAATATTTTTAGAATAGGTTTAATGCTTTGATACAACTGGGTTTCCCATCTTGTTGGGATATATATCAAGTTTCAATATCTATGGATTCCTACAATGATTTGTTACTAAGGGAAAGAAAACTTATGGATAAGTTTAAAGACATGGTAGAAGCATTGAAGGGGCACAATAAATTAAATAATGATTTCTATCCTTTTTCTCAAGTAAGAATTTTTTATTTTATTTATTTATTATTTTTATTTTTTATTTATTTATTTATTTATTTATTTTCGAATTATTCCTAGTTATCAGAAATACACTAATTTGGATGTTGCCTAAAAAAAGTTATTGACATTTCATCATCTAGTTGGAGAAGATTGGGATAGGCTAGAGATATTTGTTTCATGGAGATCACAAGATCTCCTCAACAATGCATTTGGATTGGGATAATTGCTAGAATTTTATTACGAGTTATAAAGCACTTTCTTATTTTGTATAGCAAATCCTAAAAAGTCGTATTTGTAACAACCTTTGATTGTAATATTTTTGTATAAATACATTAAATAAACTCAAAAGAAGGGTTGGAATTTTGTAGAAAAACCTAGATGTATTATCTTTGTAATAGTGTGTGGACAATATTTTGAAGTGGATTAATTATAATAGATTCATCTTTCAACCATTTGTAGTATGTTATGTTTTTTTGTGTGAACCTATATCCTATGAATCACAACATTTTGTATCTATAAAACATTCTATGTATATGAAGTGCCCTTTAAGAGGTTAAAATTGAGTGTAAATTTCCCCTTAGTTCAATTACAATAAGGTTAATAATGAAATATATTTATATCATACCTATTATTGTTCAGTTTTTATTGTGAGTATTTCATATGGTTATTGTTTATGAAAGTGTTTGACAACGGGAATATTATTTTGGTTTGTTTTCTTCACTAAGAGATTGGAAGCATTTGCTTAATGTTAAAGACCTTTCAATTTCTACTCCTTGTTCTGCAAGTCATTCATATATACACTTAAGTGTTTGTTTTGGTTGATAGATAACATCTAATTGATCAGTCTAAGACCTATTTTCCAACAACTGTAGATTACATACAATTTATGTCCAATCATTTATAAAATCAAATTTTGGTTCCTTGGCATAGTTCCTTAATCAAGAACCATCTCAAGGATAAAACACCCCAGTTGAAATTTGGGTAGAATTTCCTTCACTTTCATCCAAAGAACCCCTCTTTTTGTGGGGAAATGGTACATGGGAGGATGGTTTAGTTGGGGGATAAATGGAAGGTCAACCTTCCCCAACTCCTTAGCTTCCCAAAACTTGTTTCTCCTCCCTTGCCTTTTCTCTTATTATATTTTAGGATAAGTCTCATGTTTTTTATTTTTTTACACACACATACACAATACTTTTTCTTGAAACTTTACATTTCATATACTTGCCTCATGATTTAATATAAAGGCAGGGGTGGACATTGATCATGATGGCATGTGGAACTTTGTGCCACAAACTCAATCTCCTCCCTCATTCATAGCCTCAATCCTTGCTAATGTTAATCGTCATAAAACTTGTGCCTATAGCCAATTGTCTTTCTATGGATACAATTTGGATCACACTTCCCCATTTGGAGGATATAGGTCCCCAAGCAATTCTAGGGATAGGTGAGGGAACTTGCTTTCAATCCAATTCCTCTCATACCATTTCACCTTTTTTGGATTCTATCATTTTATACCAATCATCCAAATCTTTTATTGTCCTTTTCTATTTACCCATTGCTTACACTATGAAACTATATCTTCCTTCAATTCTTCTAGAGTGTGTAGCTCAAAGTCTTCAATAGTATGAAAAGTTGATGGTCCTATTCTTCATTTAACAAGGAAGGTTCAAATAGCTTCAAGTACTTCACATTCACTACTAAAATAATATGCATGTAAGGAGGAAGTCTTAATTTGAAGGCAATTGAAGGCATTCTTGTTCTCTTGCTCAATGATGTCAAACAATTCATATCCAAGGGGCTTGAACTTCTTCGTTGCTCCTTATAATCACTCCTTTTGGAGGCAAAGCCATACCTTGTCTCCAACATGAAAGTTATTATCTTGTTTATGCTAGTCATGTCAATCTTTACACTATTGCCAACTCTTCTCATGTTTCTCATGTACCTTCAAGTGTATATGTTTGATCTTATCCACAAATGTTCTCGCCTTCTTTTCATCTCCTTGTAACTTTGACTTATCCTTCAATTGTCCGCAATAAAGATGGTGAAGGAGGTAAGTAATCAAAATAACTCTCAAAAGGAGATTTGTTGGTGGAAGAATGGAGTGCTTTTTTGTAGGAGTATTGAATGTAAACCAAGGGCTAATCCCATGTCTTTGGATGTTTTCTATTGTAAGCTCTCAACAATGCTACCAATGTTTAATTGGAAATGTTTATTTGTTCATTGTTATAGAGATGGAATGCAATGGAATACTTTATTTTGGTGTCCATTCCCTCCCAAAGTGTTGTCTATAATATACATAGGAACTTGTTATCTCAATTAGATATGGTTCAGCTTGGCAATTCAAAATGAATTTAAACACAGTTAAATAATGATTCAATTTCCTCTTATCCAAAGATCAAATTCTTACACATAATGAGCACAAACATCTTGTTGAAGTATACTACCACAACAAACAACTAGTGATGGTGTCTGCAAGACACAGGCAAGCCTCCAACGAAGTCCATGGAGATGCTCTCCCAAGGCCTGCTTGGAGCTCGTTGTGGCATGTATATCCTAAGCTTTGGTTACTTGGTTTATTGGTGTTGCAATGACAGCCTTTAACAAATTTCACCACCTTCACCTACACATTTGGCTAGTAAACATACCATTGCAAATTTACCACTATCTTCACCAAGCCAAACTTGTCCAACTACTATGGAAGCGTGAGCTTTTATCATCAACTAAATCCTTCTATCATGCAATATGCATAGTTGTCCAACTTGTACAACCACCCATATTTGCAGTGATATTCATTTCCTTCCATGGTAAAGATTGATCTCTCACTGAATTGCTCGTCAACTCCTCTAAATTCTTCACCTCCCTCATGGTATTCACTTAAAAGATCATGAGTGAGGGCTTAAGCCACATTATCAACCCAATTGGTACAATATTCATTATTGGTGGTTGAGAGAGCATGTGTGCTAACCTATTTGTGGTTCCTTCCTATACTTGATCAATAGGTGAAACTACTATAAGAATGCCAACCATTTGTAATGTCTCACCTGTTGTATGTTCCTTTAGCTTTGTAGGTACTAAATGGGTTGATGATATATGTGTATGATGCTCTATTTTATGAGGAGATAGTGCTTCCACTTCTTCACCACTTGCACGGTCACACATAACTTCTTATAATATGTGTGGTATTCAAGTACTACTCCATGAAACAATTTTGAATGGTAACCCAATGGTATTCCTTCTTGTGTGAGCACTTCCCTTGATGCATACCCACTAGCATTTCTCTCCAGCTCAAATTAATGTTGAAAATTGGGCATAGCTAGGACCAAAGCATCACTACTATTCTTCTTCGAGTTTTCAAATGCTCATTTTTGTGGATTCACCCTAATGAAAGCTATTTCCTCTAGCAAACATGTGTATAATGGAGATGTTAATATTAAAAATTTTGTTGTGAACTTTCTCAAATATTATGTTACCCCATTGAAACTCCTAACTTTTGTCAAGTTGGTGGGAATAGGACCTTGGGTGATGGCTACAATATCTTATGGATCCACCCTCAACTCTCCTCCATTGATCACATTTCCAAGATATAACAAGGATATCTTTCCAAACCCACATTTATGCAAATTTACAATTAATTAATTCTTCTTTAAGGTCTCTAATACATGTGTCACACGTGAGAGGTGTTTTTGTAACATATTAATGGATATTAATATGTCACCCATATATATTATTACAATCGAGTCAATAAAAGGACATAACGCATCATTCATTAGTCTTGTGAATGTTTTCGATGTGTTACATAAACCGAAATGCATAACTAACTACCGGTACAAACCTTACCTTGTCTTGAATGTTGTCTTTCATGCATCTTCTACTTTGTTTCTTAGTTGATGGTAACATTATTTTAGGTATATCTTAGTGAATAACTTGGCTTGTTACAACCGATCCAGTAAGTTATCAATCCTCAATAACATATATCCATTCTTAAATATGATTTTGTTTAGAGCACGATAATTATTGCACATTCTCTAGATTCCATCTAGTGACTCTTTTCTCAAACAAATATTTCAACTGCTTCTTCACTTCATTTGCTTCAATCATGGACTACCTATACAACCTAATATTCAATAGTAGTGAATTTGACAACCATTGAATCTCATGTTCAAACTATCACTTGGGTGGAAACCCCTGAGGTTCTTGGAACATTTCCTTGTAGTACTCAATTAGTTATCGTAGTTGTTGGCACTTCTTGTCATTGCATCATTCCAAGGATTCCTTCATCTCCAACTTGCTATCTTCTCCTTGCTTATTTCCTTCTCTCCAACAAGACAAACTTATTCATGCTGCCCATGATTCTTCTACCCTAATGAGTGTTAATCAAAGAGAGTTTGGTTGTGTCCTTATATTCATTTATGGCACATGTCTTTCCATCATTGACTATCCTGTGTTAATTTTATTTCCTCCCGAGGATAGGATCTATCACATACAAGTATGGGGTTTCCAATATGACTCCACACACATCCAATGGAAACACATCCGCTACTAGTTCATCCATGAAGTTTTGGTTAATGGTAAACTTGAATTTGGATTGCATATTCACTCTTAGTCCTACATCTTTCCTTATCCATGCTAGGGGATATGGTTGTGAATGGCCCTACATCTCTAAACCAATCTTCTCTGCCAATTGTGTAGAGATCAAATTGGATTGTGAACTAGGATAAAACAAGTAATCTACCTTGCTATATTTCATGTGGATTTTGATGCACAATAGATCAATCATTTCCTTCTCCTCCTTGTGACTATAACCACCTAGTGGAACTTCCTTTTAAAGAGTAGTGCAACTAATCTTCCCTTCTAGGTCTAAGGTGTTTTCTACCCTTTCCTCAACGTCCATAGTTACAACATCTTATTTTTTTTATCTTTTGGAAATGTTGGGGGCACTTCTCAAGGTCTAATTTCCAATAATCATCCTTAGTGTGTCCCTTTAAATTGCAATTGTTGCATTATTTCACAGTAGGTGTTGCTCCTTAAGTCACTATCATAAACTTTTTCTTATTATGCTTCTTCTTGTTTTTCCATTTTCTCTTTTACTCTCATGGTTTTGCTTTCTTGTGCGTGTTTGATTGTTGCTTTCATTTGTCTCCTTTAAAGTACCATACTTGAACACTAGCTTCATTGATCGTATTAATTTTGAATAACATCAATTAACACTAATTCGAAGGTCAAAATGCTCCCAAGTGCTTACTCAACATATCTAGGCTTTTGAGAGAAACACCCAGCTAAATAGGTCTCTTCCTAAACTCTATGGTGAACTCCCACACTGATTGTTCTTACCTTTGCCTGAAGTAATGGCATGCAATTTGTTTCTGCCCCTTAAATTTGATTGAGTAGAACAAAGCTTTGATCATGGCCTCGAACATTTCCAAATTGGTCATTAGTGGCTCATTTTTCAATTATATATCTATTATGTCATTCTCCCGACATGCTAAATCATGGCCCTCAAGCTTCAAATAGTAAGAGGGAATCCTTTATAATGAATTCATATATGTTAAAACACACTTCCATCTATTCTATCCATTGGTTCAGTTTGACGGCATCAACTTCCCCAGTTTATGGCTTGAAGTCCACCATCACCTCTACATGGAAAGGTATATGTGTTTTACTATACTTTCATTATTCCATCTCTATCTTAGTGTCACACTCTATCTTTTGTTTATTTTCCTCTTTCTTAGAATCTTCACGATAAATCTCATTTAAGAGTGTTTCCATACCCTTTGCTACTAATATGTACATTTCCATTAATGTTGATGTGGCAATGCTCTACTCTAGCATATCCAACTTGACCATAGGATCTTATTCTTCATCTTCTTCATGAAGACACCCTATCATTGCTGGTTTTCTTCTTGTTTGTATCCTTGGCAACAATTCCTGTCCACTTCTTATATAATCACCATGAGAGCTTATTGTACGAGTCTCACTGAGTATATTCAAACTTTTGGGCTCTCATACCATATGATTCTTAAATGGTAAGCTTATATCATATATATTTCACCAACACAAATTCCGAAACAATTTACAATTTGTTGCAATTACTAAAAGTAATTCCAAGGTTGAGATGCAAGATATAATAATAAACTATTTATATTTGCTTGCTCTGAGATATTTCTACAATGCAAGGCTTGAAAAAAAAAATAACTCAAGTCAATGGCAAATTATTGACTTGGAGATGATTTCACTTCTTTATATCTTGGAAACTCAAATTCTAATTCATTCCAACTACCACTCATTAGCATACAAAATACATACATTAGTTGGCATATATAAGGAATGAGTTAGTGGCATGAATAACTAGACAATGCCATCCACATTAGCTCACATATCATTCATTGAATCTACTTGAGATGAAGTCAAAGTCTTGAAAACACACAAATCAATGAGAGGAAAAGGAAAACAAGGCAAGCATTCAAAGGAAATTCTAAGAAAACATTTCCTTAATTCATAAAAAATCCAATAACCACTCTCCAAGGAAGAGATGCCCCTACACTAGAGCATATGACTCGTATGATCTCTTAATTAGTAAGAAAAATGGTTGTATGACATGTATACACTAAGCAATGCGTTAACCAACTATGGACCAACTTCCTAAGGTTTTTTTGTGTTCTACGCTAACGCTCATTAAATTACAACCAACCAAATAAAATTCTAAAACTTGCTAGGAAATTCATGACAACCAAAGCAAATCACAATGGCGTTTTTTCTCACTTCCAATAGTCAAATTCACAAGAAAACAAATTTAGAAATTGTGTACAAGATTGTAGTAGCCAAATAACGATGTCCACATATCACCATTGTCATAAATAAAACAATGATGGAGGATAAGGAGTGGTTGTGTTATGTATTTACTCATAAATAACTGTAAATATGAAGGAAACCTCTAACATTGCAGGTGTGAATTAAATCTTGGCTTGATAAATAAACTCAACAACCATTAAATATTTAGAGAAACCATTGAAAATACATAATAGCTTCATTATACCTAAAATGCAAGTTAACATAATCAAATAAGAAATATAGAGGGAGATAAATCAATGAAAATGGAGACATTATTTATCGTAGAAACCCAAATAGGAAAATAAACATTCGATTGGCTTCAACTAGCCTATATTGTTATTCAACAATGTGTAGATTATATTCTATTTGGTTCATCTTCATGCTCCCCATAGAAATTTGGGTAGCATTTCTGTAACACCCTCATCCCACATCTACCCAAGTAACCGGCCAATCAGGGTAAATATGTGACAAGAGGCCATTATAATGGGATTCAACCTCCTAGGTGACCTTAAGGAAGTGGAATCAACAGAAAGACACCACACAAACCTTCCACATTAGCAACGGAACTCCTAGGATTCATCCCAACCATTCAGGTAACGAGCCCCTGAGACCAACTGAAGTTTTAGTGCATCAAACCCCTGGATGCTCCCTTGATATGGACCAAGGTGTGTCTAGGAGGTTGTAGATGCTCCCACAACAAGGGAAAGTGAGCGTCTGGGAACTTTTCTCCTCAAACCTATGCCTGCAACTCCGAGATTTGTCCCACTTTTTCAAGCACAAAGCCAAGGTCATTAGCCAGAACTCAATGACACCTTCAGGAATGAAATTTCACAATGGAACAAAGATACATTTGCAAAAACATTGACAAGTACTAGACTTGACCCCTACTAGCCATGACATGCATTTCTTCAAACATGTCACAAATATGTAATCTACAGTTTTAAACAACATGTATGAGAATAAGGGTCTCATAATTATATGAGAATCACTAAGGCATTGTTCCCTTATATCATTAGTTGCATTATCATCTATTAGGTCATAGATACATTGTTCATTCCTTTACAAATCAAAAGATGAGGAGACCCATACATCATCACTATCATAATACATGCTTATAAGCAACATAACAAAAACATAAATATCAAGGATACATCAACCATAGAATCCACATATAAACCAGTACATTTACACATAAGATAACAAGGAAATAACCTCTTATTAATGAATGCAAAAGCCAACCTGGTATGGGACTACCACGTTCCACTCGACCATAGATTGACTAAGCCAAATCTCTCTTCAGCCAATTACCCTCGTGCCATATTCCAAGCATAAATGTGAGACTCAAACCAAAAGAACCAACCAGGGCATCCTGAGGCTAAGCCACCTCACCCTCATCAATAAAAACCATGCTTTACCACAATCCACACAGGATCATTAAACCAAAATAATAAAAATGTAGTAACAAGGTTTACCATGATCTCCACCAGATCACTAGGCCAAAACAAGCATGGATGCCACCAAATTTCTCCACCTACACTGTGAGGAATTTTCTTGTCTCCTAGTCTCTCAGGCTTTACCGCAATCAACAGTGTGGTCTAGGGATCACTAGGCCATGTGTTCTTTCTTTTGGATATCCACCTCACTCAGCTTCAAATCCACCTAGCAATATATCTCAACAAAAACATGAGAACCCTATCACACCATGGCTATTCAGAAATGACAAGGCTAGGCTGAAAACATTATCACACCTGGCAAAACCCATGCCATGAGAGCAAGGAATCACATGCAATACCATGCATGCCAAATCTAGCAAGTAAAACACACATGCAAATCAATACCTGCAAAGAATATTGTTGTAACTACATGATCTTCCTTTTCCTTCCTTGTTCCTTCCTTTCCTTTCTTGATCCAATGCCAAAGTGCTCCACGAAAACTCTAAGTGTCCATGAGTGAGAGAGAGAGAGAGATAATACTAAGAGAGCTCCAAAACTGAATTGGCAAATGGTTACACTGACCAAGCTTGAGCAAAAATCTTTCCAACTGATCCTCATAAGCCTTTTTAATCAATGAGGCCTCTATTTTCTTCAATTTCCATTATTTTCCTTCAATTTCCTCCTCACATGCAACCTATGACCCTTCACCTTCGTTTTCTCCTAATTCCATTGTTTTCATAAATAAAATGTGCCAAAAATGGGATTTTTCCTTTCCAAAGCCTATGTCATTGCTTTTGCCAATGTCCTTAGCCATAATAACCAAAATGAACACCCACTGGGATTTTTCCCACCATTCAGCTTGGAATACATGTTTTGTAACCTTGTTCTTTTATATTTTTTACATGGATTTTTAACCAGGGTTGTTACAAAACCACCCCCCTTAGGGGAACAATGTCATCGGTGTTTAATGACATATAACCAGCAAGACTGTTGCAATCGAACATACTGCCCAAGGAGCTTTATAACTTAACTTGTCAGTTCCAAATTCTTCTTGTCCAATTCCACGCTCACTTGATATTGCTATGAACCCCCTTCAAATCTTGTATATCGTTGGAGTGTTCAAACCAAAATTGACTTCTAATTTGACCATCAGATCTCTTGAACTAGGTGACTTGTGAAATCACTATGATAGGTGGATTTCCATGTGCCGATCATTTTCCATCTACCTATGTCCTTTATTTCTTCTCCAATGTACTAGAACTTGTCTAATCATGGATGTAGCTGCAAAATCTCCTGTTAAATGCAGAATGAGTGCAATTTGGTAGCTATAGGAATGCTTTGATTAAATTCCATAAAGAAACAATAGATTACAAACAATGAATGATTGATACCGTTTATGATGTTTGAGCATAGCTGAGGTGACCTTTCAACTAGAAATGTAGCAAACTATTATGAAAAGGATGAAAAGGAAGACAAAAAGGGTTGTCAAAAAGAGAACAATTTTGGACTTCAACAATTATGGTGGGGGAATGTGTAGACTCAAAGGATAAAATAAGGGAAACCATTGATAAAAAGTCGGGACATGATGATATTAAACATGAAGGAGAAGTTTTTGCCAAAATATTATCAACTATCCCTCTACATACCTGTACATAACCTCAAGCAAAGGATGTTGACAGTCAAAGAGTATACTAAGGAGTTTTATAAGGCGCATTTTAGGGTAGGTTATATAGAAGACACCCCATAGAAAACAACAAGGTACATCAATGGTTTGGAGCTAGAGATTCAATATGAACTCAACATGATTTCTCCCAAGATGATGGAAGAAGCATATCAATTTGTCTTGAAGGCAGAAGAGAAGATCACAAGGCAACATAATTCAGGTAAAGGTTGTGGTTTTGCTAGAGGAAGAGGGAAGAATTCAACTCAAAATAATGATGAAAGTAACCCAAGGCAACGAGGAAAAAAAGAGAAGGAAGATGACTCTAAAGGAGGAAGACCTTACCCGAGAGTTAGAGGTAGAGGAAGAGATAGAGAGATTGTCTATCACTGCTATAAATGTGGGCAGCTAGGTCACAAATATTTTGAGTGTCTCGAGATTGAGAAAGGAGGACAAAGAGATGAATATGTAGCTCAGTTGGAAGCAATAGAAGCACAAGCACCTGTGGCAGAAAATGAACCAGAGACGAGGGAGACTTTAATGATGAACAAAGTCTTGTTGAAACAAACCAAGGAGATTGTTGAACCAACACAAAGAAAATCCTTGTTTAGGATTGTTTGCAATGCTGAAAGACAATGCTACAAAGTAGTGATTGACAATGGAAGCACTTACAATATAGTCTCTATAAAAATAGTTTAAAATCTTAGATTGAAAAGGCTAAAGCACCCAACTCCATATAAAGTTTCATGGCTACAAAAAGGTCACCATTTGTTGATGAGTGAGCAGAGAAAAGTGGAGTTCTAGATAGGCCGATATAAATATAAGGTAGTTTGTGACATCATGTCAATGGATGTTTGCCACTTTCTTTGGGATGACCTTGGCAATTTGATAGGAAATTGGTGCATGATGGCGAGAGAAACACCTATAAGTTTGAAAAGGATGGTATCAAGCATACCCTTGTGCCATTGAAGGAAGAAAGTAAAATTGGGAAAAGTAGCTCAAAAGCACTATTGTTAGGAGGAAAGGAATTTCTGCAACAAATGGAGAAAGAAGAAGTCAACTATGCGGTGGTCTGCAAACCAAAGGTAATACTTCTACACACTGAAATTGTAGATTTACTTGTTGAGATTCAATAAATGTTGCAAGAGTTTAGTGATATTTTAGTAGATGATTTTCCAAGTGAGATGACACCTAGCAAAGTATCAACCATCACAGAGACCTTATACCAAGAGAAAGTCTTCCGAATAAATATGCTTACTAAATAATGCCAAGGAGAATGAAGAGTTAAGGGAAAAGGTTCAAGGACTGTTGGAAAAAGGGTTGATAAGGCAGAGCTTGAGTCCCTGCACTGTCTCTGCAATACTTAGTCCAAAGAAATATGGAGAATGGAGGATGTGCATAGGTTCCAAAGAAATCAACAAGATTACAATCAGATACAGATTTCCATTGCCATAGATGGAGGACATGATGGATTGTTTGAGTGGGGAAACATACTTTTCAAAGGTTGATTTGAAGAGTGGTTACCACCAGATCTGGATTAGAGAAGGGGACGATTGGAAGACAACTTTCAAGACCAATATCAAACTATATGAATGGATGGTCATGCCATTTGGATTGACCAACGTACCAAGTACCTTAATGTGGTTAATGAATGAGGTCTTAAAGGAGTTCATCGGTAAGTTTGTTATTGTTTATTTGAATGATATTTTTATTTTCATCTGAACAAAGGAAGAACAATTTAGGCATGTAAGGTATGTTCTAGAAAGGTTGCAACAAGAGAAACTATTGAAGAAATTGAAGAAATGTACTTTCATGAGGTCTAAGTTGGTATATTTAGGCTTTGTCATTTCAAAGGATGGGCTGAAAATGGATCTAGAGAAAATAGAGGTGATTATAAGTTGGTCTTCGCAGAAGAACATTTTCAAAATTAGGAGTTTTCATGGTCTAGATAGCTTCTATTGGAACTTCATTAATAATTTCAATGGCATTTGTGCAGCCATCATTGGAACAATTAAGAAGGTTAAACAACCATTTTGTTGGACAATAAAAATCGAGAAAAGCTTCTAGCTCTTGAAGAGGAACGTCACTGAGAAATAGGTGTTGAAGCTACCCAACTTCAATCAACTTTTCCAAGACATATGTGATGCTAGTGGAACAAACATTGGAGAAGTATTGAGTCAAGAAGGAAGACTTGTTGCATATTTCAACGAGAAGTTGAATGATTCGAAACTGAAATACTCATCTTATGAATAAGAATTCTATGTGGTGGTTAAAGCCTTGAAGGATTTGAGACACCATTTGATGCATAGGGAGTTTGTTTTGTTCTCTAACAAATTTTCATTACAATATATAACACAACAACATAAGTTGAACCATAAGCATGTCAAGTGGGTAGAATTCCTACAAAGTTTCACCTTTGTTCTGAAACATGTGAGTGGACAAGAGAACAAGGTAGTTGATGCTTTGAGTAGGAGGAGTTTGGTCATGTAGGAGTGCCATGTACAGATTTT
This sequence comes from Pinus taeda, assembly GCA_000404065.3. Classification (NCBI taxonomy): domain Eukaryota; kingdom Viridiplantae; phylum Streptophyta; class Pinopsida; order Pinales; family Pinaceae; genus Pinus; species Pinus taeda. The sequence continues at coordinate 33,809 of APFE031108360.1, forward strand.
GGGCCTTGATTATTTGAAGGACTTGTATGAGCATGATGTTAATGAGGCCTTTGAAGCATGCAAGAACCCCATGAGAAGAGATAACAACCCATGGAAGGAGTTTATGTTGCGGGATGGTTTGTTGTTCAAGACCAATCAATTGTGTATCCCTCATGGCTCAATGAGAGAGAATTTGATGCAAGAAAAGAACAATGGAGGATTGGCAAGGAATTTTGGCATGGACAAGACACTTGGACAACTAGAACACTTCTATTTATGGCCAAAGATGAGAGCTAATGTGCAGAAATATGTAGGCAAATGTAGAGTATGCCAAAATGTGAAGGGGAGGAGTCAAAATGTTGGACTGTATACTCCTTTGCACATTCGTAGCAGACCATGGGACATGATGAGTATGGACTTTATTTTAGGTTTACCAAGGACACGGCGAGGTAAAGACTCTATACTTGTAATTGTGGACAGATTTATGAAGATGACTCATTTTATCCCATGTTGCAAGACTAGTGATGCTACACATGTGGTTCATTTGTTTTTCAATGAGATTGTTCTATTGCAAGGCTTGTCACGGAGCATAATATCTAACAGGGAGGGCATTTTTGGAGGACCTTATGGAAGAAGCTTGGAACAAAATTGAACTTCAACTCAATCTATCATCCACAATCTGATGGGAAAACTGAAGCTGTGAACATGAGTCTTAGAAATATATTGAGGATCCTTGTGGGTGAGCATCCCAAGCAGTGGGATCGTATGTTAGCTCAAGCTAAGTTTGTATACAATGATTCACCAAATAGGAGCACAGGGAACAGTCTATTTAAGATCTTGTATGGAATGCATCCTAGAGAATTTTGTGAGCTGGGAGATTTGGGCGTAGATGAGTATTGATGGGGAAGATTTTGCAACAACAATGAGTGACATACATGAGGAAATAAATCAGAAGCTAAAATACAACATACACAAGTGTAAACAAAGAGAAAATTCACGAAGAAGAGAGGTAAACTTTTAGGTAGGGGACATGGTCTTATCCCACCTGAGGAAGGAGAGATTCCAAAGAAGAGAATATAACAAACTCAAAATGAAGAAAATAGGACCTTGCAAAAGACTCAGAAAATTTTCAGCAAATGCTTATGAGTTGGAGTTACCTATGGGCATAGGTATCTCACCTATCTTAATGTGGTTAATTTGTATCCCTATAAATTTGTTGATGAAGGTGCCACTACAACAAATGGGAGCAGTGGATATGTTAGCGAACAAAGTTGGATGAAGGAAATGCCTATGGAAGAGGGCCCGAAGGTTGAAATAATCTTGGACACTAGAGTTGCAAAGCACATTAGGGGGAAAGAGTATCTAGAGTTTTTGGTGAAGTGGAAGGACCATATGATAGAGGATTATACATGGGTGAGTGTTGCAACCCTACAGAAGACAGGTTGCTCTATAGAGGACCTCATGAGCAAGAGCTCATGAGTTTTCTTTCCTAGGGAGGTTGATGCAGGAGCATTAGACTGAGCTCATGATGAAGAAATGGAGGGGGCTTGACAATGTGATGGACTGGACACATGTTAAGCTGAAAAACTGATTTTATTGTTAGCATTCTAAATACTTACCGCAAATGCCAAAATAGAGTAAGTCAAGGAGTTCGAGTAAGGGAGTTATTTTCTAGCTCACTGGTTGTCTTTTTGACTTCCCTCATTTGGATGGAAGGAGAAACAAATCATTTGGTTAAGTTTGTGAATAAAAAGGGGCATCGAATGGGGAGGGGAGAGCTCTTCTCCTGCCTCTGAGTTTGTATAGTTGGATTAAATGAAAAAGAAGTTGCGCACAACATATTTGTTCATAAATCTATTTTTAAACCTGTGTTTCTTACCTCATGTCTCCATTTGAACTGCGTGTGCATTTTATCTACATTTCAGAATCCACGTTACCATTTTTGTAGTGTTATATGTCTGTAAACATTTAATTTATGAGAGCAATGGTTGTTTAATGGAAAAAGCGTCCTTAGACACACAATTTTATTAATCAGAAAATAAATTACATAATAATTTTGCAAGAGTTTACACACACACACCAACACTCTTGCAATCAGGAGAATGAACTATATATAAGCTTAACTTCCTAACCTATTCTAGTTATGGACTACTTATCAAATTAACAAGTGCCAATTTACAATAAATGCAATTCTAACCAGTCTACTAACTCTACTCCTAAATGGAGCCTAAGATACGACATTATTCTAGATGTCATATCTTTTACAACAATATTCTATTTCTAAGTGTCTCCAATATTTAACTAAATATTCTAAATAAATAAGAATTATATCCTAACTTTGTGAGCTATGAATTTTGTATTTTGGATCATCTAACATTCCCCCCTATGATCCAAAGATACATTATAATAGATACCAAGTTCATCTATGAACTTAGTAAATTTGATCCTACCAAGTGATTTTGTGAAATATCGGAGACCTGATCTTCTGAAGGACAATAAGCTATCTTGATGACATCCTTGGCAATGAGCGATTTAATGTGATGATACTTGGTATCCACGTGTTTTGTTTTGGACTGAAAAACTGGATTCTTGGCAAGATTTATCGTTGACTAGTTGTTGATGAATAATGATGTAGCTTCTGCTTGAGGAATGCCCAAATCCTGCAAAACTCTATGCAACCAAACAATTTCACATGCTGCTTCCCATGCTAATATGTATTCTTCTTCGGCTGAAGAAGTGGCCAGTGTAGTTTTTTTCTTGCAACTCCAAGATACTGCAGCTGACCCCACATTCATTAAATAACTGGAGGTTGATGCTCGATCATCAATATTGCCAGCAAAGTCGGCATCTGAAAATCCACCAAGTACAAAGTTTTTAGTCCTTTTGTAAAGAAGACCAAAATATTTTGTTCCTTGGATATATCGTAGAACCCTTTTTGCTAAATTCCAGTGGCTGTCTCATGGTTCCTGCATAAAGCGTGAAAGAGTACTAACTACATAAGATAGATATGGTCGAGTCATTGTCAGATAAATCAGGTTGCCAATCAAATGTCTATAAGTAGTGTTGTCTACCTTCCCCCCCTTCAAATTTTGAAAGTTTCAAGTTTTGTTCCATGGGGGTAAGAATGGGCTTGAAATCCCGCATTCCGAAGCACTAAAGAAATTCTGCTGCATACTTACTCTGAGAAATGAAAATATGATGTGGACGTTGGAATACTTTAACTCCAAGATAGTAGTGAAGTAGTCCCAAGTCTGTCATCTTAAAACCTACATATAACTCCTTTTTCACCTGTACAATATGGTCATCATTGTTTCCAGTAATAATCAAATCATCTACATACATAACAATAATCACCAGATTTTGACCCTGTTGATGTACATACAAAGTATCATCAGATTCACTTCGTTGAAAGCCAACTTTCCTAAGGTATTCATCCATTTTGGCATACCAAGCTCGTAGAGCTTGTTTTAACCCATATAAAGCCTTAATCCATTTACCAACTTTATGTTTGTACCCTTCAATTTCAAAACCTGGCGGTTGTGTTATATATACATCTTCCTGTAAATCTTCGTTGAGGAAAGCACTCTTTACATCCATCTGATGCACTTTCCATCCTTTTTGTGCTACTAATGCGAGTGTTAAACGGATGGTGTTCCATTTTGTTGTAGGAGCAAAAGTCTCCTCATAATCAATGCCTTCCTGTTGTGCAAAACCCTTAGCCACAAGTCTAGCTTTGTACTTGTCGATTTCTCCATTTTGGTTGTACTTAAATCTATAAACCCATTTTCATCCAATGGGTTTAACATTTTGAGGACAATCAACAAGTTTCCAAGTGTTGTTGTCTTGAATTGCCATATATACTTCAATCATAGCTTGTTGCCATTCTTTATATTTTATTGCCTCTTTGTACACGGAGGGTTCAGTAACATCATTCTTGATCAAGGAAAAATTTCATTCATTCCTGGTGGACCCCCTTATTCCTATTTTATTTTTCTCATTGGCCCTTACATCTTTCAAAATTTGAACAACCCATTTTGGAAATTGATGTTCACTTATTTGAGATTCTGAAAAGTCACCATCATTATAAATGTAAACAGAGGTACGTTGACCAACTGCAGATTTTGGGGGCGGAGAATCATTATCAGAAGAACTATTGTTACTAGGAGATTCTGATGAACGGCCAGAAGACCCAGACTGTGCTGGTGAAGTAGATGGACTGGATGAATCATCTTTAGAGGAAGGAAAATCAAGTTCAAACCAATTTGTGAATTTGGTTGAATTTGAATGTTACATTTCCTTTTATCTCCTTTTGTTTCCAATTTTTGAAGAAGATGTTCTATTTCTTCAGCACTTTTATTCTCAGTTTCATCAAAAATTACATCTCTGCTAACAATAAATTTCCCATTTGACAGAAGCCTATACCCTTTCTTCTCATCCAGATATCCAATCATTGTGCATTTCAAACTTCGTGAGTCAAGCTTAGTTCGTTTTTCTTTTGGAATTAAGGCATAACACATGAAACCAAAAACTCTAAGGTGTTTAACTTTAGGTGTGAAAACAAACCATGCTTCATAAGGTGTGATTCCATCCAAAGAAGAAGTGTGAGACCTATTCCTTAAGTGAACAATTGTATGGATTGCTTCTGCCCAATAAATAGGACTTAACTTTTTATAAGTTAACATAGATCTCGCCATTCCTAACAAAGTACGATTCATTCTTTCTACTACTCCATTTTGCTGTGGAGTGTAGACATTTGTAAGATGTCATTTTATCCCATTTTCTTTGCAATAATTTTGAAATTCATTTGAAGTGAATTCTCCTTCATTTGTCAGTTCTACGAGTGCCAATCTTTTCTTTGACTTCATTTTCAACAAGTTGACAAAAAGTTTTAAACTTTTCAAATGCCTCTAACTTATGCTTCAAGACGTAAACCCATGTCATTCTGCTGAAATCATCAATAGAAAGTAAGAAATATTTGCAACCTCCTAGAGAAGCTTGCAAGGGTCCACAAATTGTAGGTTTTAACCCCGTACAGAAATTGCCTGCATACGAATTCTAAATCACAGAAAAATAAACAAAGCGAGAGCATATCACATAAAACACATATACACAGAGATTTCCCACTGGATCCCAAAACTGGGACTACCAGCTTGATTTTTCATTATGTTCCTTTCAATGTTAAAATACATATTTATACATGCCGAAGCATCCAATACCATGGACCGAAAACCATAGGTAGGTTCGCCCAACCTGATATAGGGTCCAAAAAAAAATTTCCCGGGGCACTGCCCTGGACCCCATAGAGGGGGGCTACCCGCCCACCATGTGACCCCCCCGCTGCGCAATTGGCGCAACGAAGGGGGGGCTTCGCCCCCCCTCTAACCCCCCGGTTCACTACGTAGGTTAGTTGTGGAAAGAATATAACACAACCCAACACAAAATATCACTATGTACTAATTGAAAGTGCCTGTTTGCTTGCCATAAACTTGTCAGGAAAGTTTCTCAACTTTGTTTCCATAAATGCAAGCTTCACATCTTGCATTTTCTTTCTTGAAGGTAGGAAGTCCCTTAACGATTCCTTGTTTTTGCAGTTGAGAGAGACTGTCAAAGTTTAGATGTCCATATCTCACATGCCATAATTTGATAGGTGAAATTTATTGTGTTGGTTGCCCCTGCAAAGTCAGAATTCCTTGGAAGAATTACTCCTTTCATTCGTAACAGTTTTCCATCTTCGTATCCTATCATCATTGTTTTCATGTTCTATTTGATTAAATTAATTTTAACTAGGTCATCCTCCAAAACCACCTGATGTCCAGCTTGTCGGATCGAGACTAAAAACAATAAATTCTTTTTAAAGTTGGGTACATACCATACATTTGAAATCAGTTTTTCTCCAATGTTAGGAAGATAAACTTTAACGACACCTTGTCCATAAGGAGTATTTTTTGTATTATCAGCAAGAAAGATTGAACTAAGTTGGCATGGTTGGAAGTGCCAAAAGAAGTCTTGTCGAAAAGTCATGTGTTGAGGTGCTCCAATATCTAAAACCCATGCATCTTCATAATCACTTTAAAAAAAAGTGGAAATTAATGTTGTTGATTCTAATCTTTGACTTGATGTGAAGAAATTTTCTAAACCATCATTATCTTGATCAGTGGCAAATTCAGTTTTGTTTTGATGGAAATTTGGAATTTTATCAATGGAAGTTCTACAATCTTCTGCAAAATAGCCCACTTTGTTACATCTTCTACAGACAATTTGATTCAAGTCTCTGCCCCTTCCTTGATATTGTCCTCTACCTCTGCTTTGACCTCTGCTTTGAGTTTTCCCTCTGCCTTGACTTTGACCTCTTCCTTGACTATTTCCTTTGCCTTGAAAGTTGCCTCTATTTTGAAAGTTTCCTCTGCATTGACGATTTCCTCTTCCTTGAAAGTTTCCTCTATTTTGGCTTCTTCCATGAACTTGTCCACTATGTGTTGTTGGATGTTGATTGAAATGTCCTCTTCCTCTAGAATTTGCAGTTGATGATTTACTTCTACTGGCCTCTGTGAAGAAGACATCTTCCCCTTGTTTCTTCTTCCCAAAAGTTATGTCGTGTTGAGCCAACATCTCACTTAGCTCATCAAACTTTAGTTTATCTAACTTTCCAGTCACTTGTAGAGTTTCCAAAAAATGCATGTAAGAAGAAGGCAATCTAGCAATTAGAATTGTGGTCATGAAACTGTCTTCTACTATTGGAAATTTGGCTTTTACTATTTTTTGCTTGCTATTTTTAAGCCTGTAGATATACTCAAGGACATCTCCTCATTCAGTTAGTTTTTGTTGAAGCAACTTAAGTTGTAGATCAACCTTTTTTAATTCAGATTGTGTATCAAATAGATCTTTGAAAGTACGTAAAGAAGACCATGCATTTGAGGTGTTTTCAATATGAATATACATCTCATCATTATCTGAAGACTTTATAAGAGCTAGTGCCTTGACCTTTTTAACTTCCCATTTTGCAAGTGAACTTACATCTATAGGTTTATTAGGCTTAATGTCTCCATCACATATGTCTTGCCACAATTCATTATATATTAGAGTGCTTTCAATGAGACGTTTCCATGTCATGTATGATTTTACCCCTTCAAGCTTATCAGAATCAGAGAACAAATTAATTAACTTGGACATTGTAGGTTTGAAGCTTTGCAGCAAAAAGAATCAAGCACAAGAAAGATGAGCAACACGTCACACGAAACACGCCATACAAAAACGATCTATCGGGGCTTGGCCTTGACCCTCATATAGTCGTTGAAGGAGAAAAATGACAAAGTTTTGCACTTGGCTCTAGTCAATTTCTCTTAAGAATTTTACCATGAAATCTTTCAAAATTTGACTGATTTACAATCCCTTGCAAAGTTTTAAAATGTACTAACCCTCCCTCAAAGTTAAAAATTACTTTGAGTTACAATGTCGCACTTATCTCTCCAAATAAACAATTACAGATAAAATCTCCTTATTACTCCAAAAATTACAAAATTTAGAAGTACATCTTATTACTCCAAAAATTTACAAACAATAAATTCCCAAAATTCAAAAACTCACCATATCTCTCTAAAATAAAATATTCCTTCTCTCCAATAAAAATTTACAAAATTAAAAAAATACTCCTTATCTCTCCAGAGAACGCTTCTTCACTCTTCGATTCAACTTTAAACTTGAAAAAAAAAAACACTTTAAGAAGCTTGAATTTTTCCTTACACTGGATGACGCAGTCCTCCACATTGGTTTCTTGTTGGCTCACGTTGGCTTCTTACTGGCTAGCTCACGCTGGTTTCTTGCTAGCTCACGCTGGTTGGCTCACATTGGCTTCTTACTGGCTCACGCTAACTTCTTGTTGGCTGGCTCATGTTGGATTTTTGCTGGCTAGCTCACGTTGGCTTCTTGCTGGCTCACGCTGGCTGGCTTGTTGAGAAATTTGCGTAAGATCTGGACAGTGGTTACTAATATATAGCTTCTATTGGTAATGCGGATCTTGCCAATCACAGCAATTCTATGGTCTCCTTAATGATTTGATCTCATCCACAGCAATTAAGTGGTTTCTTCAATGGTTTGATTTCATTTGCAGCAATTCCGTGGTGGAATTTTCTTCAACCGATTGTTTCAGGTGAGCCACACTCCATAAACAGAAGAAATTGAAGGAAGCTGAATAATTTTGTTCAAGAAAACTACTGGAAATGTCAAAGTCAATACTATAGCTTGTTGGGCAAAAAGAACTAACAAACGTGGCTATAGTTCGCTTGAAGAAACATGAAAATATGAATTGCGCACTTTCCAGTTTATCAGGCTTGGCTCTCGTGATCAAATTTTTTTCATGTGGTTGCCACTTATTTATGTTAAGCAGAGTAACCACCAGTAGTGAACTCACTAGACCTCCTCACACAGTCTCATCATGGAAGAAACAAAGTTGTTACTGACTATGGTAATATTGCAATAACCGATGCAAAGAAATCTTCATATGCAGTCAAGATTGGCTTGGTTTAAATGCTCAAATCAGGAGCGTAGGCGGGAAAGGTAGAACAAAGGCAGTGGGGAGGGTAGAAGATTGAAATATGCCAATAATGGACAGGTAATATCCAAATTTAAAAAAAAATTGATAAATTTCTAGCATTTAAAAACATATATTGACAAATTTCAAGGTTTTTAATCTGAAACCAAATTGAAATTTTCCTATTATAATGAGTTAAACAAATTGCATACCAAATAATTGTTTGGTAGAATTTTCCAGAAGCCTTCACAGTTGAAATCTCCACCTTTGCATCATCTGCATTGTTGTATCTCTGATACCACAATAATGGCAGAAGTGTCCTCAGACATAATTTTGTTAATTAGAAAAGAAATTACATAATAATTTTGCAAGAGTTTACGCACAAACTCCAACACTCTTGCAATCAGGAGAATAAACTATATATAGGCTTAATTTCCTAACCTATTCTAGTTATGGACTACTTATTAAATTAACAAGTGTCCATTTACAATAAAAGCAATTCTAACCAATCTACTAACTCTACTCATAAATTGGAGCCTAAGATACAATATTATTCTAGATGTCATATCTTGTACAACAATATTCTATTTCTAAGTGTCTCCAATATTTAATTAAATATTCTCTCCTAACTTTGTGAACTATGAATTTTGTATTTTGGATCATCTAACATTGTTATGCATGCCTCCTTTTACTGTGACCTCTGAACTATATTTTGCAGCACCTCTATTATTTTTTGCATATATAATTTGTCCCTTCATTTGAAATCCAGACCATTAAAAATCGAGTGAGGTGAATGTAGGACGAGGAGAGGCGAGAGGAGAATGTTCTTTGAGTTATAGATCGAGCTAGACTATGGAAGAATCGAGCCTGCAGAGGATCGAGTCGTTTCGCCTTCCAAAAGACTGACAACAGAGTTTTTGGAAGTGCTACAAAAATATTTTGCAACGCCTACATGTTTTTAAAAAAGCTACAAAAATATTTCGCAACGCCTACAACCAAGTTTTTTTCCTGCATTACATTTGAGTCAAGTTCGCCTTTCGGTTTGCCTTGTGCCATCACCCATATTTTCTTGTGAAAAATTCTGATAGTAACTTTTGTACAATCAGAGACAAAATCAATGTTGGAAACTCTTGATTCCCACCACCAATGCCAAATTCTTTAGTTATATACATCGCCTCGTCCTCAATATCAAACACCGATTGTGAATTTATCAGAACATAATTTGAGCCAAAACCCTCTTTTTCTCCTCCTCTAGGCCTGAGAATCATTTTTTCTTCCTAAGATGGACGATTTTTCACTTCCTATATGATCAACAACAACCACAATCTTATGGGCCCATTTAAAACTCGTTAGGGGTCTTATGGAGCTTAGCTTCCAAGTCCCAGGTCCCTGATCCAAAAGCAAAAGAACGAGACACTGGCTTTGCAGATTTGCAATGGTCGAACCTCGATTCTAGCTCTAGCTCCAACTCCTTTAGCTCTAGCTCCTTTAGAGCCTCAAACTGTGGTATCATGGGATAAATAAAGCTCGTAATGGAACTAGAAAAACTTGAAAACACCATTTTTATAAGAAAATCCAGATATAAAATGCAAAATATCCAACAAAGTATGTGTGATTAAAGAATGTCAAATATTCATTTACATTAATGTATATATAATTTGTTAGTATATTTTTAGCGAAAAAACATATATATTTAATATTTTGAATAATAAAAATACATATCTATTAAAATAAATATTTATATTTAAAATATTTCAGCGGTAAAAATAAGTCATTATTTGCACATGCATATGAAAAGTAGGTCGCGCAAAGCTATCCTATATAATTAATTTAGTTAATTAAAAAAAAGGTTAGTTACACTTCTTTGGGATCCACATTAATATTTAATGTTCTCATGTTCATTATTGTAAGCATGATATGATTTAATACAAGGGTTCCGAAGAAGAAGCAATCAAACACGAATATGGATCTTTCTTTTCTTCGATAGTGTGGCTATTCTCCACCCTATCAGTTGCATACTTTTAATTAAATACAAATTACCGTAAGATATGAACATTGTAACTTTATCCAAAAGCTTTTAATTGATTTATATCGAGAAATGAATATTGTAATTTTATTCGGAAATTATGGCAAATAAAATGAGGTAGTTATTTAAGTAGTATTGGATCGTGTATTTGTGGTAATAAGATTTTCAAATTATTATCTAATTATTTTTTAAGTAGAAAAATCAAATATTATATATAGATGTATGATTATTACATATGCTCGGTTTATATGATAAACCGTGAGCATGGATGATAGAAGTCTAAAGCTTGCAGATGTATGAAAGACGCAATTACATATCCATATGTAATATGATAGGCACGAATGCACAATCAAGAGAAAAAACTGTGGAGATTCACATGTGCAGAAATATGAAAGAGCATCCCGGATGACAAGGTGATCATAAAAAAGGAAAAAACACATTCATAATCTTGATACATCACATAGAAGAGCAGAACCTATATCCCCAAGCTGTCCGCAAGATCTGTGACACAATGCAAAATGGAAGACGCAGGCCATCGTATGTTGTCGAAAATGGAGTTATTCCTCCATTTCCAGATGTACCAACAGACCATGTGAAACAGAGAGCGACGAGCAGCAAATTGAGTACTCCACCATAAGATGCCTTCCTGTACAGAAGAAAAGACAGTGTAAGGAAATCCATGGAAAAAGACAGTTCATACCAGATTTGAAGGGTCGTGTGGCATTGAAAGAACATGTGGAAATTTGATTCCTCAGCAACCCTGCAAAATGCACAGCGTCCAGGACTGTGCCAACCCTTCCTCTGCAGAACCTCCCACGTGAGATTCCTATTCCAGAAAATGAGCCATGATAGAAGAATCATCTTGGTAGGGCAGGCAACTTTCCAAAGAGACGGAGGAAAAATCGGCTGTGTTGTGATTTCAGACTCCAGATGAAGAGCAACATAAATGTCCTTAACTCGGACAGGAAGAGGGCCCCGTGGCAGCTTCCACACCAGGATGTCCTTGCATTCCGTCCTTCTGATGGGCATACCTGTAAGCACTGTGCGTAAAGTGTTCCACATGGAACAAAAGTGTGGAGGCGGGGAAAGTACCGAAGCCTCAACCCATACCGGCGAAGAGTTATTCCAGGAGCGTATAAGACTTCCCCATGTAAAGATGCCTCTGAAATTGAGATACGCAACCAGATCATGATGTGAATGAGAGATTAAGCCGTCCTAAATGAGATCCCTGCCAATGAATGCGTTAGCCCCAGTATAAATCCTCCAGCGAAAATTCCTCAATATGAAGGATCTGTTCCTGCAAAAACTTAACCAAATGGCAGAGCCTTTCTTAATTCCCAGGGCGTTCCTTCTGTACCAATATTCTATACATTTTCCTTGAAGATATTTCCTTCTAATATAATTGCACCATGGCCCAGTTCCATAAATACCGCGAAGGAAAGATTTGACCAGCAGCGCATTACCCATCCTTCTCAAGTCTAGAAGACCCCATCCTCCCGGCTGCTTTGGCTTTGTGATGGAGTCCATCTTTACCAGGTGATATTTGGATTGATAAGATTTCCCCCTCGAAAGGAAATTAGCAGAATAAGATTTCATTTTTTTAATGACGGTCGCTGGAAGATAATATAAGTGTGCCCAATAAATAACCAGCTGAGACAAAACTGCTTGTATCAGAACCAGTCTCCCTGCTATAGAAAGGAACCTAGACTCCCAACCTGAAATTCTGGTATAAAATCAGTCCAAGAGCCATGACCAATCCTCCTTGTTGTAACCCTTTGGTTTAAGGTTGAAGCCAAGATATTTCATACCGCAGTCAATAGACACTGCTTCAATACCAAAGATAGAGGCTATCCAGGAAGCCGTATCCATGTCTGTGTCGTTGTGATATATTTTTGATTTATCTTTGTTGATACAAATTCCGGAAGCAGATTGAAATCTGTCAAAGATGGAGAAAAGGCATAGCCAGGACGCCTTATGAAGCATTGCAAAAACAAGAATGTCATCGACAAAAAGGTTATGAGATAAGTAAAAATCTTTTGCCATCTTTATAGGTCGGAAACATAAACCGGTTTCAGCTCTTTTTAGTTGAATGCTAAGTGTGTTCATGACCAAAATGAACAACAGCGGAGAGAGGGGGCACCCCTGTCGAAGTCCGCGCTCGACTTTGAAGAAGGGGGAAGGAGACCCATTGACTATGACCGAAAAGTTTATGTTCTCTACGCAAGCCATGATCCATTCAATGCCATTCCTGCGTAGACCGATTTTGGCAAGAATGATCCTCAAGAGACCCCAATCAACACAATCATAAGCTGTTTTTAAATCAACTTTGAGAATTGCTGCCTTTATATTTTTAGTCTTTAGAGAGAAAAGACATTCTTGTGTCAGCGCCACAACATCCCATATATTCCTTTCCTTTAAAAATGCATGTTGGTCCCTGGTAATGAAGCGATTGAGAACCGGTTTTAGCCTCTCCGCTATGATTTTAGTAATAATTTTGAACAGGGAATTGCAAAGAGCTATCGGTCGATAATCCTGAAATGATGTAGAATCCGGCTTCTTGGGAATGAGAGCAATGAGGGTAGATGATAGTGCAGAGTGAACAGATCCAGACATACGAGATACCTCCACCATGTGCAGCAGGTCGACCTTGAACAACTCATAGAAGTGCAGAAAAAATTCAATGGGCCAGCCGTCAGGGCCCAGACTTTTTTCCTTTTTGGATGCCTTCATGGCAGCAAGAAGCTCCTCCTCTGTAATTGGTTTGATGAAATTTTCATAAGATGAGTCATCGAACATGACAGGGAAATGCTCGGCAGCCCATACCATATCATTCGCATTAGATGGCGTCCTTTTGTATTGTTCTTTAAAGACCCTGCAAGCTTCATTTGTAATATCCTCTTGAGAGTAATAATACCCCCCATGGCAGTCATCAATCTTCCAAATTGCGTTCCTCCTTTTCCTTGCATTGGCAAAATTTTGAAAATACTTTGTGTTACGATCACCTTCTTTGAGCCACAGAGCATAGCTTTTGAGACGCCATGAAGCTTCTTCTATATTAAGGAGATGTTGCTTCCTTTTCTCAAGTGTCCTTAAGGACCTCCTTTTGTCAAAAGACATCAAATTTGGGGAGGACGTTGATAAGGCATCCATCGCTCGTTGAATGCGCGAGAACTCCTATTTGTCCAGAATAACCTTATGATGTTGCCACTCTTTTGCAGTCTTCTTGAGGATTTGAATCTTTTCACGGAAGGTTAAGAAGACAACGTCTTCAGAACCTTTCAGCTCCCTCCATTTCTTTGTAATAGCGTCATTGAAGGAGCTATCTTCAAGAAAAATCGTGTTAAATTTAAAATAATATTCTTTCCTGATTTGATGAGACCGCCATTTAAGAAGGATGGGCTTATGGTCAGACAAAAAGACGTTAGCAATGGAGGATAATGGGAGGCCCCAATTCTCAATGATATTTGCTTTGATAAGGATGCGATCAATCCGCTTAGCGATATATGACGAGCCATTCCTGCCGTTTTCCCAAGTCGGCCCCATATTTTCCGGATAAATGACCTCGGACCGAGCCAGAAATCATGATACCCGCGCAACATTTGAAAGCTCTAGCCTTGATCCATGAGGGATCCCATAGTGCAGCAAGACCATCAGACATCCCATTGGCCCTTATTGCCACCATGAACCATGATGGATGCATTTTTCTGAAATATGCAATTGTCACCGCACTTGAGTGCATGGTTTCTTGGATGAAGACAATTTTAGGACGTGCCGAGAGCAAGAAATTTTTGAGCGCCAGAAATTTATGGGGGACGCTCAATCCCCGAACATTCAGCGAGATGAGGAAGGTCATCTTGAAGGTTCACCAGCCAAACGTGCTCTAAGAGGCTGTGAGATTTCCGATTCCATGATGGGTACCTCTACTAGAGATAAATTAGTAATGCCCAGATCTGAGGCAATCGTCCTTCCCCGAAAATGGCGACTGTCACCCTTCTTCTTCTTTCTGACAGTTATATTTTTGGCCGAGTTAGGACTGATGGTGGGTTGAGTAGATCGAGGAGGCTTATGAATGCTGAGAGGCTCAAATTCGAGGGGATTCCTTTGAATGAATAATTCAATGTCGCTCTCCGGATTATTTGTAGGCGAGGCGGAGGGGGAATTACATGGGGTCAGTGCGCCCTCCGGCTCCTTTCCCTTCTTCGATGCATAAGGAGAAAAAGATGATGGTCGCGCAGGGGAAGATGAAGATGAGTCGATCAAAATGGTGTGTGAACCAACATTGAAATCCCGAATATTCATGGCAGGGGGAGAGGGAACGGGGATGTCCGATAAAGGCTCAGGAGAAGGACATAAATGGTGAGATGAGGAGGCCCGGTGCGGAGGTACAAGTGCGGGGACAACACCCCTGGACATGCCAGCATCGTGAAAATCGGAAGAAGAAAGAGGGAGACCATGGCCCTCAGAGAAAAGAGAGGCCTCCTTCGTCCGATGACTGTGAAAAAAGGATTTCTTCCTCCTGATATGGCGAAGATTGCTATCTTTGATAAGGTGACCAGTCCGATGGCATCGAGAGCATCGGAAAGGGATGCCCCAGAAATCAATTCTCTGTCTTACCTGTCTGCCATCCATGTTGATGTCAATGTATTCAGGATACTCGCCCTTGAATGGCTTCTCTATTAGAAGCCAAGCCACCCTCTTATCCCTTTCCCCCTTACACCACGGGTCAACATAAATAAATTTTCCAATTGAGTTCCCCAGATCGGATAGAGCCTCTGGCGACCAAAATTCCAGAGGCAAGTTAGGCAGCTTTTCCCAAATCATACAGTTGGATGGAGTGTTCTTCAATGGGTCAAACCCAATATACCATTTGGACAGAAAGAGGAAGCTTCTGCCAGCGACCCAAGGTTTATTGAGAATGGACTCAAGATCCGACTCTTTAAGAAAGTGGAAGGAGTACCACTCTTTCATTAAGCGAGAGAGGATAGGCGTATACCCAATAATAGGGGACCATTTTTCCGTTAGCCAAATCCGCATCTCCTAATCTTTCATATGCAGAAAGTGCCACTTTCCGACTAATGCAAGCTTCTGTAGGCTGTCGATACGCTCTGCTAATGCAGCGTGACTCACAGAAACCCCCTTGGGGGGAGGACCCGATTTAACAGGGCGACATCGGTGGTTAAATAAATCAGGCAGAGCATGAGAGTCATCTTTCGAATGAAACTGTTTATTAGAAAACCGAGGGGTGCTGATCTCGATTTCGTAAAGAAGGTTAGCAGCAGGGCCAGGTGGGAGCATCTCTTCCACGGTGGCATGCCAACCTGGAGAGGCGGCAAATTCCCTTTCAGCTTCAATGGTCGCATTGATAAGAGCTTGGGTGTCAGAAGACAAGACCCCCTCCGACATGGTAGATGAAAACAATAAAAGAAGGCCCCAGAAGGCGGAAGCTGATAAATACCAGGATAATAAAATACCTGGATGGAAGAAAAAGTACTGACAGAAGAGAGGGGGCCAGTACATGATAATGTACTAAAAGGAGATATGATCACAGAACCATGGATATGGTCAGGGAAGGCTCAGAAAGATCCACATTATAATACTATAACGGGAGGATGATAATCTCCTTTTCAGGACATTCGAAATAAAGAGCGGCCGGCAATAAGAACCTTGAGGGAAAAGCTGGCGAAATCTTAGCATATGGATTCGTGAAGGATCATAGTACTGCAGCCGGAAAAAATTCAAAACAGAAAATCCGTTGAAATTGCCTGAGATAGCCTCCCATATACGGTCGGAAAAACCAGAGAAGATAATGAAGAGTCTGGAGAATCTATGGCCAAAATTAAACAGATGGTTGGGTCTGGCAATCCCAACAGCAGCAGAAGCAACGGAAAATGCACCACCAGTGCCCTATTTTGATGCGGAGATCAGAACATGGGCTATAAATGAAAAACTGTGATTTAAGGATTCTGAGGAAGGTGGTGCACATGATTATGGGGAACCAGGCATACGCCTGACCATTACAAAAGAGATATAGATAGCTCAAAAACTACCAAAAACACCCCCAGACTTTCCCGAACAAGTGAAGCGTGATAAGTACCATGATAAGAAAGACCAAGCAGTTTATAATTAGACAGGTCATAGAGAGGAGAAAGAAGCATATATGGAATGGTTCATCCCCAGAGAAAGGACAGGATAGGAGGACCATTCCGAGGATTCATGAAAACATTAATATGTACAAGAAACTGTGTACCAAAATACCCCCTGGATTTCTCATATAAAGAAAAATAACGGTGCCAAAACTATTACAGGAATAATGACCCTGTCTTATGCCATCTCAGAAAAAGTCTGGTCCGAGATCTGTAACCTACATTGAAATATAAACGAAGAAAAAAAGAAAACTGAAAATCTCACCTGAGTCGGAGAGAAAGCCCACGTCGCGTAGAGATACCGAGCAAAACAACCAGATGAGAGAGTAGCAACGTGAATGTGTGCAGGGGACGGTAGAAAGAAAGTGAAGGGAAAGCCTTGCGCTTTAGTCAAAACAGTAATGAGGAAAAGAAACTGTAAACTAGCGGGGTGACAGCGTTTTGTAGGAAGATTTCACGGAGGTGGATAAACGAAAATGTGGATGCATATGAGGTGCATGCAGTATGAGATCTCGTTGTGTGGACATGTCAGTGGTCTGTGAGGCGGACTTAGGTAGGTGAGGGTGAGTCTGGGCACCTCATGGATGGCCGCATGAAAAACAAAGAGCTCACCTGGTTGGTCCAATGGCGTCCCCGCGAATGGCAGCACCTGCTTTCTCTCCGACTCTGCTCCCGGACCTTCTATCTTTCGAACACCTTATAAACTTTAAAAAATATGTTTTTTCAAAGTTAAATATTATAACTTGTATCGATAGATATTGAATTAAGAGTGGTTAATAGATTAGTAAGAAATCATTTAATGGTAGTGGTAAGCGATTTGTTAAATCATTTTAGATCTATCTTAATTCAAGATATATGAAGTGTCAAGAGTGATAAAGTCTCCCAAGCTGCAAATCTCTTTTTTAAGTGCAAAATTCAAGGAAATGTTTGCATCTCGAGAGATTTTATCTTTCTCGGTGCTTGATAAATCTAGAGCCAGCCTAGATCCATCTTAACTCCAAATCTATCAAGCGCCGAGAGGGATCAAATCTCTCAAAGTACAAACTTATTTTTTAAGTGCAAAACTTGAGGAAATGTTTACACCTCGAGATATTTGATCCTTCTCGATGCTCGATAGATCCGAAATTTACATGGATCTAGGTTGGTATATATATATATATATATATATATATATATATATATATATTATATATTATATATATGACTAATTTAGTTTTAATTAACATTATTAATTAAATTAATAAATTTTATATGTTTTAAAATATTCATCGTACAAATATGAATATTATATTAAATTATTTTAATATGATATTCATATTATGATTTTTTTGGGAATTTTTTTTGTAAATTTATTAATAAAAACAAAAGTAAATACAATATTTTACACTGAAATTATTAAAAATATCACACCACTTAAAGTTTTCTAATAAACTTTTTCTTTGAAATAAAAAATTCAATTAACAATATGAAAGCACCTACAATGACCTGTGGCAGGGCAACCATGGAAACAACTCATAATTGATGATAACTCCTTAAGAATACTGCACTTAGTGACAGACACAAGCAATAGGATTCACAAGAATACTTCCTCGTCAATTATATCATCCTACTCTTCTTAGTCATGGCTCTCAGCCTTCTATCCCACCTGTGGTAGTTGTTCCTCATAATTGTGCTTCTGGGGTTGTGGATGTTTATTCATATGTTGAGGAGTGAGCTCTTAGTTGTGATGAATAGGAGCTACAATAAGAGGGAGGTTCTAGTAACTATGATGATCCTTACTATTGTTGTCCTTTTTTTAATGAAAGATGTATTGTTTGTTCTTTGAGTGTTGATTGACGTCTTGCATTTGTAGTTGGTTTTCGCCCCAACCAAATCTTTCTCTCTAAAAAAAGAAAATTTATTAGAATTTTGTATATGTCAACCTTACATAGAACACTGGAGGAATTAAACATTTCTCTTATGCTAAAAATAGAAAACAATTATAAATAAAATTAGAGATTTTCTAGTATGAACTACTTTGTCTCTATATATACAAATATACAAAGATAATATAAATTAAATTTAAAATTGATATATTATTTTAACAACTAAAAAATAATTTTGATTAATATTTTTATTGTGATATTATCCTTTAATTATCTATTATTATAATAAATATTCATCTTTTTAATTTATTAATATAATATTGTTTTATTATTTCCAAATATATCCTAAGGAAAATCTCTCTCTATTCAGTTTATATATATTAGGAGAGGAAATATAAAGTAAACACTCAAAGAGCTGAGGATATTTATCAGGAGATTTATTTCGAGAAGACTTTATTCGTAGTTTTATTCATCAATTGATGCAATTTGATGGCTTCGCCTTTTGCTTGGAAAGACACAGAATTTGAAGTTAGGTTGCCCCATTCTATTATGAAAAAGAGCTTAAAATTCTACTCTTGTTGCAGGCTCTCACCACTTAGAGAACTGAGTGAGAATATGAATTATTCATGGACAATGTGTAACAATTTTTGCAGATGCCGGACGATATTGCTGATCTATGGGAGCCCATAAGGACGAGTCTCAGAAACTGCGGAATTTTTCACCCGAAGGGATCTGATGACATTATATGGAAAAATTCAAAAGCGATGAATCTTGTGTGAGTAAAAGATGTTTATCAGAATTTAACTGGGATGAAGCGTTCCCAGCTCAATACTATTTTTCCTGTGATTTTTTGGAAATCTGAATGCCCATCGAAAATGATCTACTTTGCCTAGTTGTTGTTCCACAATAGAAATCTATCCTGGGAAAATTTGATGAAGCGGGGTTGGCAGGGCCCTGGGTGTTGTCCTATGTGCAGATCAAAAGAGGAAAGCAACTGTCATTTATTTTTAAATTGTCAAATAGCTCAGCAACTATGGCAGTCTGTGGAGAATTGGTACGGTGTTCAACATATGCCTCACTCCTCCATTATTGATGTGTTTCTTTGGTGGAGCCAGCAAAAAGATATCTGGAGGCCTTTGCTTATTATCAACCTTTGGAGCATCTGGAAGTGGAGAAACAATTCCATTTTCAATAACAAAAATTTCACATTTATGGATATTTTCTCCAATGTTGTGTCCATATATGACAGTCTCCCTAAGGAGACGCTCAAGATTAAAAAAAGAAGCCTATTCTATAAGTCCTCAGGCGATCCCAGCTTTCCCAAGCGCTTTTTTCGACGGTGCTGAACAAAGAGGCATCTACGGTTGTGGGGTTTATATTCTTATAAATGAAACCAGTCAATTCAACATCCATTGGAATGGCGGGAAGGGATCAAACACCAAAGCTGAAGCGATGGCTCTTGCTGGTCTGTTATATTTTTGCTCCTTTCTTAACATTCGGCTCGTATCGATTTTTGGAGACTCTAAGGTAATGGTGGACTTTGTGAAAAGGAAAATCAATATTTCCAAGCCTCACCTCGTTGGATGGATGAACAAGATCAGGTCTTTTTGGGATGGAATGGATGGTTTTTCTATAAATCACATTAGCAGGGCGCAAAACCAGCAGGCAGACTCTCTGTCAAAAAAGGGTCTTCTTTCATCACCCATTTTTTGGTTTGTGCAAGTATTTGCTGAGGAGGAAATATTCACTATTCAAGAATTTTCTCCCCCAGTATTCTAATTTTGTTAAGCAGATTCTTAGATATGCTTGATCTTCTCTTCATATTAGGTGTTCTCCAAGTTTTTGTTTTCAGTTTGTAGCATTTTGTGGATCTTGTATTTGTATAAAGGTGACTTTATTAGTGCAGTCTATTCTATGCCAAGGATATGGACAGCATAAAACTTGATGTTAGATTATATGTGATGTTTTCTCTCTCTGGATGGACTTATATGGTCATATCTCATAAACATATGCAAATGTATTTTTTTGTGACCCTTTATATTCCTTATATAATACAATATGGCTTTTTTTCATTATGAAAGAAAACTATTCTCACGTAGAATGTGGATGGTTACTTAAAGCGCATTTGAGGTTATTGAACAAATCTTCGTAGCAATAGAAAAATGTCATAACTTGAAGTTGTGCTTGTTATGATTGAAGAAAGTCAATCTCATTTTAAAAATAATTTGATCTCACATTGAATACATAATTTTTTGAATTTTTTTGAGTAAGAAAACTTTGTAATAGAAGAGCATAGCATTACCATATTTGTTGTTCCTATAATATCGGTATATGTTGTGGCCTTCATGAAGTAGCTTGTGGTTTGAGGAATAATACCATTCCCATAGGTAAAGCGGGAGATAGACTTCATCATTGTACTTATGTGGCCTTATGAATAATGTAAGATCTAATCATGACGATGTTTAGACTTCATTGTATATGTGTCACTAGGTTTTGTCATAGGGGACAAAACCTAAGAGAATGCTTGGCTTCTATTTGGTTCTCAAACGACATCCACCTTATTTTCTCGGGCCCATATGTTAGAGAATTGGCCCTCTCCTTTGCTACTTAGGCTATTAGGGTTCTCTATAAATCTAGGATGCAAGAGATCTCCAATCGAGGGATAAACCCCCAAAATCGTTTCGCCACTTGTGGCTGTATTAGGAGAGCCACCCCTAGATTTGGCTTGAGGGAGCGATTTTGATCAAAATCACCTGAACTGTGACTACTTATCGGTCCTACATCCAATGAAATTTCATTTGATAGCCAATCAAATGGAAGCATCATCGAACTATATCCAGGGTAAGGATATCTCTTCCGCGGTGGATCAAATCATGAAAGGTGGTTTTGTCCAATTGATTAAAGGTAGACCTGGGCACACACCTTCAACACAAACTTTGAGGGGAAATGTTGATCCACTATCGATGGCTTGTTGAGCCATCAATGGGAACATACATAAAGCTAGGCACAAGCTAATATAATTCGTAAGTTTGTAATTATTGACTATATAATTCCTAGTGGAATCTCTCTATTCATATAGTTTGATCTATTTTCAAATAGAGTTAGAAATATGTAATAAATTCAAGATCGAGGTAGTTGAAAAATAAGATTACAAAAGAGATCAATCAAAGAATATAAACTTGAAACATGTAGATATACCTCAACAGAAAATCCTTTCCGTTGTTGTATGAGTTTGTCTTTGCACATTCCTCTGCATTTGTGTTACCAATCCTACTTGAATAATCTGCTCCACAACTTGCCTCCAAACTTGTCCAAATGCTTGGTTATTTATATGTGCAGTTTAATTTTTCTAATTATCTAGCCGACATTTAAAACCAAATCCTTTTCTTTGGAAAAAGAAGAAGAAAATTCATTGGAATTTTATGCCTTTAAATAGGCTACATTGGAGAGCAATACTATGGAAAAAACCATGGGTTGTCAAAACCTGAACTTCGACTGATAATTTGACCGAGTCAAAATGTTAACATAATAGCATAGGAAAAGACATAACATTACAACATCTCTTCCATACTGGGTTGGAGAGCACCTCTAATTGAAAAATAGGAAAACAAAACATTAATGAATGAATCTCGCAGCTCTCAAGTGAGAGTACCTGAGGCTTCCAAACACCGTTGCACTTTCATTTAATTAATCAAACAATCAATACATATCTTATAAAGATACATTTAAATAAGGAGATCAAACAAACCCCTAAAGAATATGAGCTAAGTCCCAAATGCAAACAAAATGAAAACAACCTAACAAATGTTTTCTCCATTATTTTCAAGTCTCCCCCTTAATGGAGAAATAATTTATTTCCACACCTAATATGTCCCTAAACAACTCAAATTTCATCTTCCCAAGAGGCTTAGTGAAAATATCAACAACATTTTCACAAGTATTACAATATGCAAGAAAAACTTCTTTGGACTGTATTGAGCTCTGCTTATCACATTTGATCACTGTATCCTTCTTTTGTTCGTCTCCAACAACTTGAAGAATTCTCCTCAACCAAAAAACTTCACAAGTTGTTGCACACAAAGCTTTATACTCTGTCTCAATGGATGACAAAGATACAATAGTATGCTTCTTGCTACTCCATGAAACAATTATCCTGGATCCAATGCTAAAAGCATAACCTGTAGTAGATCTCCTATCATCTGGATTACCAGCCTAATTCGAATCTGAGTAACCTATCAGCTCAACATCAAATGAATCAATATATTTAAGACCAAAATCAATTGTTCCTTTAAGATACCTAGGTACATCTTGCACTACTCTCGAATGAATTTCTAGAGGTCTCTCCATAAACTGACTTAACACACTAATAGAGTATACTATATAAGGCTTGGTTGTAGTAAGATAATTCAAGCTCCCACTAGTTGTCCATACACTATACCATCAACCTCCTTTGAGCCATCATCGATATGAAGTTTCACATTTTGTTGCATTGGAATAAAAGCAACTTTACACTGATCCATTTTAAACTTCTTAAGCAATTCTATGACATACTTACCCTGAGAAACAAAAGTCTGGCCAACATCTCTCCAAACTCATGACCTAGACAATAATATAACTCACCAAGATTTTTCATCTCAAATACTTGTGACATCTGCACCTTAATTCCATTAATTAGTTTATCAGAGTTCACTATAATAATTAAATCATCAACATACATGGAAATATGTACTACATGCCCCTTTGCATCAAATTTGGTATACAAATTCGGATCACTTTGGATTCTAGTAAAATCATGTTGAAGAAAGAAGTAATCTATCTTTTCATACCACAACCTGGGTGCCTGCTTCAACCCATACAAATCTTTATTTAATCTGTAAACTAAATGCTCCTGCCCCCTTTTCACAAACCCTTCAAGTTGTTTCAAATACACCTCCTCCTTTAAACCACCATTCAGAAAAGCAGATTTTACATCTAATTTGTGAAGATTCCAATGGTACTTTGTAGCTAATGCAATTAATAATCTAATAGTGTTTATCTTTGTATTTATCTATACTGTCATACGCTTTAAACTTGGGTTTGTACAACCATTTACATCCTATGGGCTCTTTACCTTTATGTAGTTCAGTCAATTTCTAGGTTTTATTTTTCATTATTGAATCATATTCTTCCTTTATTGCTTTTATCCACGCTTCATGTTCATTAGCTTCATTAAAATTCATGGTTTCTATGACATTTAAAACACTACTCATCAAGGCATAAGTCCTTATACCTTTTAGGTAGGCAACTCTGGTGTGAAGATCTCCTTGGTAATCCACTATCTTCATCTTTGTTCTCTGAAGGTCCTTCTCCATCTCTAGGTGAACTCTGGCTGTTGGTAGTATCATATCACTAGATTCTTCCTCAAGCTTATGCTACTCTCTATCTTCAACTTCTTCTGTAATGTCTTCAACTTCAGGAAGTATGTGCCACCATTCATAGCTAC
This sequence comes from Pinus taeda, assembly GCA_000404065.3. NCBI lineage: Eukaryota > Viridiplantae > Streptophyta > Pinopsida > Pinales > Pinaceae > Pinus > Pinus taeda. The sequence goes on from APFE031108360.1 coordinate 57,831, forward strand.
TGTCCTTGTTGCCTTCATTTGCCTGTTCATGGAAAATTACAACTTTTTCTTGCAAATACTTTGCGAGTAGAAGGATCAAACATTTTGTAAGCTTTAAATTCTAAACAGTATCCTACAAAAATACATATGATGGATTTAGCATCAAGCTTCTTTCTATTCTCCTTTGGAATATGTGTAAAGGATTTGCACCCAAATACCCTCAAATGATGAACTGCTATTTTAAAACCATGCAAGGCTTCAAATGGAGCCTTGAGATCAATATACCTTGTTGGACTTATGTTCTTTAAATAAAAAACAATGCTAATGGTCTCAACCCAAAAACAATTTGAGATATTCTTACATTTAGTCATACTCTAGGCACACTCCACCAACCTTTTGGTTTTCCTTTCTGCAACATCATTCTGATGTGTAGTGTAGGGTAGTGTAAATTGCTACACTATTCCATGAACCTTGAAATACTTGATGAAGTTCCCCAACTTGTACTCTCCCCTTGATTTTAATGGAGGATTTTTATGAACTTCCTTGTCTGCTTCTCTACCCTGCTTTTGAATTATTTAAAGTACTAAAAAACGTCACTCTTTCTCCTAAGGAAGTACACCCAAGTGTACCTTGTGCAATCATCAATGGACAACAAAAAATAATATCCACCTCCTAGGGACCTGGTCTACATAGGTCCATAAACATCAGTATGCACAAGTTCTAATACGTCTCTTCTTATCCTATCAAAATTAAAGGAGAATTCATCTCTATGCATTTTTCCTAAAGCAAAACCCTCACAAGCAGCATATTGATTCTTTAACATAGGGAGTCCTTCAATCCTTCTTTGTTTTTGCTATAATAACAAATCATGAAAATTGATATGACCATACCTCTGGTGCCAAATACTTTCATTGACACAACTGTAGATGTCAGTGCTTGATGACCCTTGCTAGTGACATCAAGTTTGTACATGCCTCCAACTTTGACCCCTCAAGCAACAAGTTTGTAGTGATCCATCAAGTCATTTACTATGAAATGTGTTTTAAAGATTTCAACCTTCAAATTTTAATTTTTAATTGTGGACACAAAGATCATTTTTTCTTGATTATGGGGACATACATAACATTATGAATGCGCCTGACACTGCCATTTGGTAAAGTCACTGGAATAACACCATGTCCCTTAATCTGATGTGTACGATCATCTCCAAGATCAATGTTACCACCATTGCTTATTTCCTTGAAGTTCTCATACCAATCATTATTGCATGTCATGTGGATTGAGGATCCAGAATCCATAAACCATGCATTAACATCATCGGCGTCAATAGACAATGCAACATTAGACACAAACAACTTAAGATTCTTAAGATCAAAATTCAAGGCTTCTCTTGCACAATGTTCTGAATGTCTTTCGTGTTATGCCTTACTTCATCACTTTTCTTCTTGTAACAATCTCTGGAAATATGCCCGCTTCTACCACAATAAAAACATTTAATTTTAGAATCATTTCTAGCAGGTGACATACCTTGATTTGGCTTTTGAGATGGAATTCTTTGAAATGGGCTTCCACCTTGTTGTAGCGGATACAACACCCTCCAAAATTTTGGCTTACATCCAAATTTCAGAGCCTTCCTTGGTTTTTCTTTGATGGTTGCAAACACTCGAGCTCACCCCATGAGCTCTTGTGAAGTGTTTTACCTGTTTGCTTATTTGAACAATGATCATCTTTTGGCATATTGATTGCTTTGTAAGGGCTTGCGATCTTCTTCTAGTGAGTTTTCAGGTTTGTCATTGTGTGTTTGGGTTGTCTTTGCTATGTAAACATCCATCGTACTCACACACAAAGTTGTAAGCATTGTCGCACAAGTGTCATCACTGTCGTCTGAAGGTTTATCTCAAGTGTCACGCTTGTCGCCTTCAGCTCTAAGACAATGTTGTTGAGGGCATGTTTTGTCTTGTTGTATTGATGGTATTTTTTGTCTCATCGTTGAAGTATGAAAATGTATGATCATAATGTCAAGTCTAATTTCAATGCTTAACCATTTTCCTGAAAATCTATCTGATCAGACAACCCTTTTCCATAGGATCCTGACTGAATTGCACTACTCAGTATCAGCCCTCAATGACCTTGTTCTATTGCCCAAAATTGTGTGGTCCTTGAGGTTGTCCTCCAGGTCAGCTGCATTGTGAAATCCCAGAGGTGAGCAACATGTCTGCCTCCCATAATTGCGCAGAGACCACCTCCATGTCCAAACTGAACTACGCATTTCTCAAGCACACTCATCAAGCTTCCTTCTGGTATGTCAAAACCGTGCACTGCGCCAAGACCTGGGTCTACACTGATCTCCAAAACTACACAGACATGTCCTACTAGTCCTCTATTTCCTTGCTCTGCACTTCCTTCAGAAACTGCGCAAACATGTCCAATAGGCCTCCTATTGCCTGTCCTGCACTGATCTCTAAAACTGTGCAGACATGTCTAGCTAGTCCTCTGATGCCTTGTTTTTCATTGCCTTTAGAAATTGCGTAGACATGTATAGCATGCCCTCTTCTGCATGTCCTAAACTGTTCTCCAAAACTGTGCAGTCATGTCTAGAAAGCCCTCTGTTGCCTGTCCTGCACAACTCTCCAAAACTGTGCAGTTATGCTCAGTAGGTTCCTTGTAGCCCTGTCATGCCTTGCTCTTGAAAATTGCATAGAACTTCCCAACAACCCCACCTACAACCTTGTCTTTCCTTCCCTCCAGGAACTACATAGAAGTGCCCCTCAGGATCCCACCTTGTAGCTACCATTGGTGTCCTTCACTATGCAATTATTTCTTCTAGTAGTTACCGTGCAATTTTTCTTGATAGTGCAGGTTGTCCTCCCGGAGTTCCTCATTCCAGCTTGAGCTGCACTTTGTGTTGTCTCAGTGAGTTGTCTCGTCATGAGTGAATTGCAGGAACATGTACACTGATAGATCATGGTGAGATGACGAATGGGATGAAGAAGGAGTGCACATGCTAGAAGACTTGCATGTAGCTGGACAAATGTACCAAGCCCATCAAGCAACAAGTGAAAGGAAAATATGCTTTGAACCATCATGAAAGACCAAGACCATCGAAGAGCCCGCAACACTATGCCATGCAGAGGAGAAGAAAAAGCACACCAAGAGTACATCCATCACTCAACAGCGCAACAGCTTGACACGGACACCATAGTCAGCCAATACATGTCAACAATGTCATGTTGAGTTGTGTCATGATCTGTCTTGGCCACATCACCACTATGGGCCATATCCGTTCTAACTCAATGTAATGTAAAGTAAAGTCTAATGGTCTGACATAAGAAGTTGAAGAGTTATGTTAATTGAAAAGTAATTGGAAGTTGAATGGTCATGAGGGTAGTCCAAGAGTCACAAGGGTCAAGCATCACCCTTAGCTATATATACCCCTCCCATTGTATGAGCAAGGACTTTTCACCTTGGCTCCTCCCACATAGCCTTGAGAGTATGTATTATATTCTTTGAGGAGCGAGGAATGGCTCCAATGACCCACTACTGGGACTAGTGATGTATGGTGTACAGATGTGTCTTGGGACTTTTGATTAATTCAGAAGCCTATTAAGGCTAGGACGTTTTCATGCATGTTTTGTAGATGTTTGTAAGACTACTCTTTAAACATTTGTAATGCATGTTTTCTTAAACTGTACTAAGATAATTGAACTACTTTGGTTGTTTTAGCACTTATATTGTTGAAGATGTGTTGTATTTCTTATGATCGTTGTCTCATCCCTATGGACTACTCCATAGGATACTAGACAAACCACCTTTATTTTCTGGCTATAACAATCGTCACATCCGTGTGGACTACTTTGTTTGGTGGTGTACGTGTTGTCCCCTTTACTTAAGTTTTAACGACCGTGACATCCATGTGGACTACTTCGATGGGTGGCGTACGTGTTGTCCCTTCACACTTCGGTTTTAACGACTGCCACATCTGATGTTGGGAAGTTGGCTTCACAATGCTTCACTACAACATCGATACCCCTTCAAGGACAAAATTTTTTGATGCTTTCTCCATGATAGCAAGTGAATATGATCCAACACACCAACGTAGTTGGTGTTCAACACTGTGCTCGGCTTTTCAACAAACCCGTCAAACCAGTCAAACCGACTGGTCGCAACCTTCAATGCTAAATTCGTGCAATGCATTGCATAATTTCACGATTTCGCAAGTGTGAGATACCCATTGCATTTTAGACTTACAGGGTCTTACATCGGTCAAACAACAATTTTTTCTTTTAATAATCACCAGATCTATCGATGGGTTAGTGCCTATACAAACTATTCTACTTCCATGCTTTTTACCTTCCATGGATGAGTTTGAAAAACACATATACACAATCCTCTCTCCAACATATCATAATGCGTTCAATGATGTTGAACAAGTACATTAGTCGACTCTCATATAGATTCGATTCACAAATATTCTCCTGTGCGATCATTGTGTGATGTGTTTCAAAAATACAAACGCTAAATACCTTGCAAAACATGTCCTCCTTGGCTGCACAGTCATTTTTATTTTCCTCTAGCGTGCATTTTCGAGCTCTGAAATGTCTACAACTGAGCGATATGGGCAACAACTCTGTCTTCGAATGGTAGTATTTACGACTAATAGTGTGAGATGTTAGATGCTATGACAAGCTAAGTAGTTTCTAGGAAGATCTATTCTTCAACAATGATACTTGACTCTATTAATCATATCTTCTCTTGAGGTTGTGGTCTCATATGGAACAACTCCCCCAACTCTCCTTCCATTGTTCTACAGTTTCTCTTAGGCTACGGTTGTCCACACTCACTGCACTAGTTTGATCCTTGTTGTATGTTTCTCTCAAACAACACTCTGTAACATATGTAATTGAATAACACATGCTCCACTAATCAAGTTCTTTACGACCTCTCCAAATGCAACAATCATATGTCTACAACTTCGCAACTTGCAGCAAATGCTCAAAAGTGTGAGCCAACGACGCTACCTTCAAACACATCAGTATGCACTTTTGTCAATTTTTTTCATGAGAAAAACAAATCCAACAACAATAAAAAATGGTAGCAACCAACCAACAAACTCAATACAACAATTCCAAGACACTCAAACTCTCCTGACGCTCTGATACCAAATTGACAAATAGGAAGACAAAATGTTAATGAATGAATCTCACAGTGTTGAAATATGTAACTAGTTTCGGTCTTCATAATGACATATGTAATCATTAATTTATGTAATTGATGTAACTAAGAAAAAAATAAAATTATTTTGTTATGCTTGGGGCATGGGTTTCATGCTCAAGGAATTTTTTTTATAGGTCGAGCTCCTATTGAGAGATTATAGGTCATTATCATGTATGAAAGACCCATTTTGGTCATGTTACATATTGTATAGAAAATAATTTGAGTCAACGTAATATTTAAAAGACCCTCCAAGACCTTGTCTACATGCTACCAAAGAAGCAATTACCGATCAAGAAGACACATCGACCGTGGATCAAATGACAAGTCAACCTACTTGCTTGGAAGAGAAGCCTATAAATAGGAGAACTTGGCCTCATTCCATGATCATCCAAGAAGCATTAACAAGTTCAATCAAGGAAAAGAGAAGTCAAACGAAAAGAGCAAGGAAGAAGAGGTTAATCCATCAGAATAAATCGAAAGTTTGGATCTGTTTTTGGGCTAAGATCTCTCACAGGTGCAAGGAGAAATTAAGGAATACATATAGTGTATGAAGACCGAAATGTAGACCTTATGGAAGCCAAGATCTAGCATGTGAAAGATCTCAATTGCAAACCAAAATAGCAAGAAGACAATCCCAAGGCAAGCGAAGAAGAAACTCTCTTCAAATTTGCTCTAATCTGATCACACATGCGAAAATTACAGAAGGTCGAAGGTTGCAAGTTAAAGAGGCCAAAATTTCAGTCAAAGTTGCAGGTCTAAATTGTTGGTCAAAGATGAAGTAGAAATAGTTCAAAGACAAGTTTGACTTGGATTGAGAAATCTCTTCAAGGAAATAAGTTGACTTGGTCTTGGAGGGGTGTTTTGGTCAAGGGTCTAGGTCTTGGAGTTCGTCAATTGAATATTCTATAAGAAGAAGATTTCTCTTGGGTTTTCCTCTCACAGTTGGAGAGGTTTTGGCCCAGGATGATAGCCTACATCCTGTGTCCTATTGTCTCACTATTCTTTATGCTTTGGTAGTTTCTCAATGACTAAGAACACTAATTATAATAAATCAAAGAAGAAGTAAATCAATAATGGTAAAAATAAATCATAGGCAATTATCAATTGAAGAGAAATCACTCACCTTGCTACCCCTAGATTTCTCAACATGGTATCAGATCTAAGGTAACAAGACAAGGAAAGGAAAGGAAACTTAGTAAAGGACACTCAAGGATTGAAGCATTAAAGGAAGAATCAAAGAATGGACAAGACATCAAGGAGAACATTGAATTATCAAGAAGATATACTCAAGGACTGAGTTCAAGAACTTCCCTATGTAGACTTGGTAAAATTTTGGGATCAATACTAAATCCATGATATAGGAAATAAAGAAGTATACCATCAAGATCTTTTGAAGATGAAATCATTACAAAATTAGAACAAAAGTCTGGGAAACTTTTCATTTCAATAAGACAAAATATACAATAGCAACCACAAAACTGAAACTCTGAGGTAAGTACAATTGTTTTCTCCATTCAAAGATTGAAATATCCTAGAAAGAACTAATAAAGGAAATTCTATAAGAAGGCACATTCGGAATTCAGATTCTCTTCTGGGCATACATAAGCTTTGATTCTCAACTTAGTAAAATTATGATATATAGACCTTATCCCCCTCTGATATGTGTATAATAGCTATCAGTCAAAATTCAAGCTTGCTAAAATCTAAAGTGCAATTTTCTTCACCTCTGTGATAGGATAAATCATGTCCTTAAGTCATGTTCTTGTGACAAATCTACTCTATTCTACTTGACAAATTCTCTCCTATGGTGACCGAGTCCCTATGGAAAAAAGATGCAATCACTAATCTCATGTATGTTTGTTCTCTAAAAAATTGACCAATCAAAGGAAGACCATAGAAGGATCTAACTTCTAAAAGGGGTCCATTCATGATGAGGAAGTTTGAAAGATCTAAGGAAGAAGACCGCTTGTCACTGTCAATTTTTCATATAGACCTGTGAAGCTGTAAGGACATCAATCCAAGGTTAGGGGCTCTGTGACAATCATTTATTTGAAAGAAGAAGCATATGAGTACAGTGAAGAAAATATCACATCCTAAAGCAGATCAATGAACATGGTATGCATAATTGCAAGTCATTACGACTGAGGTAAGTAACCATAAGGTATGTAAGGTATATTTTTATAGGATGTTTTAGGGTTGAATACATGATTCTAGGATTGTTAGTAATCCAAGAAAATGATGAACCCTAGCATGACATAAATAGGGAATACAACATAATATAGGGTTTGAACTTAAGAAACCCTAGGATGGCCTCATGAAAACCCTAGAGAGAAAACTTGGCATCATGTTTTGGAATCGTATACTTTTTTTGAGGTGCTTGCCAAATTGCAGGTACAAGAAGTAAAGATGAATGAGATGAAACTTTGTTTTAAGAAACATGATGAAAGAAGGAAATTGCATGACTAAGGATAAGAGAAGGGTGAAAAAGGTTTCCACCATGGTAGACAAGAAGAAAAGCATTATGAAAAGATGCATCATTTTAAGATGACACCATTATAGCATATGATTGAAGCAAGAGCACATCAAATCATCATAAGAAGCTTGAAATATAGCTGAAATAGAAGTCTATGGCAGTCATCATTAGAAGAAAGTAGCTCTTAGTAGCCTCCTTAGAAACATAAGAAGCACTTATGGGTAAAATGGTAATCATCTAGTATGAAGCTCATCATACATCATCGGGAAGGAGCATCTGCAAGATGAGGATAATCAAGATCCTCTGCTAGAATCATAACTAGAAGGTTCATCTCTTGAAAGATGTCTCGCTAAGAATTCCACTTGGGATGGGATTCATTGTTTATAAGAATGATGGTATGATGGCAAAGGAATGCAACATGTCAAAAATGATTGAAGCACTCTCAGTCAAGGACAAGAATTTGTTGAAGGAATTCTAGATGACCAAATAAGAAAAGAGGTATGTTGCATATGATTAATGAGTAAATTCATGTCGTTATATAGTTGCAAATAGTAAGGATGCGTGCTCTACCTCATGAGCATGATCAAGGGAAAATGATATCTTTCATGAAAAGGATGCATGAAGGCACGGGTCACATATTAACTAGATAAAATCAACATAATATGATGGAGTATGAGGTGGTTGGCAAAAGGAAGGAACTATGATTAGAATTTCCTGGAAGGTAATATGTGAATAAAGAGAAAGGAAGAGATCGTGAAAAATGCAACTATGGAGAAGGAAATCAACATCCTATGACTAGAAGAATTGACTATGATATCTCCATGGGAAAGATATGAAGACCTTGGAAAAGTCTGAAAAGAAAAAAGACCCTTGATAAATGAATATCTTGGAGATGTGTCAATGTGAATGCAGGGTGTTGATGTTGTAGCAAGCAGATTTCATGATGGAGGGCCATCACAAAAGTCAATTTTTTATTTGATGTTAATTTCTAATTATTGAACATTATTTGGGTGGACTAATGTTATGCTCTTTAACCTGCAAATGATACCCAAATATAGAATATGCGAAGAAAAGATACCCAGAACACAAAATAGCAATGATTTTATTATTCAAAGAGTAATGTTCACTTGCCTCTTCGAGGGGGCAACCTCCGATAGAGCAGAGCTCGATTACCAAATAAGACACGATGCTCCTCGCAAGGAGTTTCTATCCTTTATATATGACTCCTACATGCAATACCACGGGCCAATACCGCGTATTACTAATACCATCTATCTAATACTACGACCCATTTGCAACTAACTGTGGTTCTGTTATTCATTGCGGATTAACCACTTACAATTATTAATATGGGATTTATTGACTCTTGACTATGATGTGGTCCCATTACATAGATAAGGGGGTTAGGGTGGGACCCTAACATGCCCACCCCCTTAAGACTAGCCTTGTCCTCAAGGCTGAAGCTGCGGAAACTGTTGCAGAATAGTGGCTAGATCCCAAGTTGCATCTTCTGGAGAGGTGTCTTTGCATTTGACGAGGACTTCCTTAATCATGCGGTCGCGCAGTTGCTTGACTCGTGTGTCGAGGACGTGTTCCGGTTGAAGCCAGATGGATCCTTCTTCGTCCAATTCTGGGAGACTAGTCTGAATTCTGCAATTGTTCCCAATCACTTTCTTGAGGCATGAGACATGAAAAACTGGATGGATTTTTGCAGTAGGTGGGAAAGCCAACTTGTAGGCCACTTCTCCAATGCGTTGAAGTACTTGATATGGTCCGTAGAATTTGGGAGAGAGTTTCTGACATCCCTTGTCTTTGAGTGATGTTTGCTTATATGGTTGGAGACGTAAAAAGACCTGATCCCCTTCTTGAAATTGGCGCTTTGAGCGATGCTGGTCTACCTGTTGCTTCATGCGGTTCTGAGCTTGGTGAAGATTCTCTCGAAGATGGGCAAGCATAGTTGCGCGGTGTTGTAGGAGTTGATCCACTGCTTGGACTTTTGAGCAACCCTTGAGATATGAAGTAGGTGAAGGTGGGAGTTGACCATATACTGCTTCATAGGGAGTCATTTGGTGGTGGCATGATAGTTGGTGTTATACCACCATTCTGCCAGAGGTAGCCACTGTACCCAAAGGTGTTGTTTTTCTGAAGTAAAACACCTAAGGTAGGTTTCTAGACATTTGTTGACGGCTTCAGTTTGACCATCTGTTTGCGGATGGTAGGGTAATGAGTTTTAGTTGAGTGCCTTGTATTCTGAAGAGTTCCTACCAAAAATTGCTGGTGAAGATCGGGTCGCGGTCGAACACAATAGAAATGGGCATGCCATGCAATTTGAAGATCTGATCCATGAAAGTTTGAGCAACCAAGGTGGGTGTAAACGGGTGGGGGAGAGCGCATAAATGAGCATACTTCGACAATCGGTCCACAACCACCATGATGACTGACTTGTTCCCTGATTTTGGAAGACCTGTAATGAAATCCATAGAAACTTCCGTCCAAATTGATGCCGGAATGGGCAATGGTTGTAATGTGCCAAGTGTGTTGACGGTTTCCCCTTTGTGGCGTTGACAGACATCACATTTGGTTACGAAGGTAAGGATGTCCTTTTTCATGCCTGTCCAGAAAAATGATCTTTTGGTGCGAGCATACATCTTCTGAAAGCCCGAATGTCCTGCAATGGGAGATGAGTGCATCTCTGCCAAAATGCGACTTTTGAAGGTGGATGTTGGTGATATTACGACTCTGTCCTTGTAGCGAAGAATATCATCCTGCCACGAGTATCCCTTGGTGGAATTTGGATCGGCCTGTAATTGATAAATGAGTTGGGAGAGCTCGGGGTGTGAAAACCATTCTCTGCGAGCTTCTTCAATCCATTCTGGAATGGGTAGGGAAATAGCTAGCAGGGTACTCTCCTCCTCAAATTGGCGAGATAATGCATTTGCTACACTATTGTCTTTCCCTTTCTTGTATATGATCTCATAGTCATATCCCAGCATTTTGGCTAGCCATTTATTTTGTTGTGGGGAGGAGAGGCGTTGCTCCAAAAAATATTTAAGACTATGATGATCTGTGCGGATTTGGAAATGTCGCCCCAATAAATCAGGTCGCCAGGTGTCAACTGCATGTAAGATGGCCATCATTTCCTTCTCGTATGTAGATTGGCCCTGATTCTTCCCACTGAGTTGCTGGCTTGTGAAGGCCAACGGTCTCCCTTCCTGCATTAAAATTGCCCCAATACTTGTTCCTGAAGCATCACATTCAATGATGAAAGATTTGGTGAAGTCAGGGAGTGCTCAAACTGGAGTGGAACACATGGAATTTTTTAGAGCTGTAAAGGCCTGTTGTGCTTCCTCATTCCAGAAGAAAGAATTTTTCTTTAGGATTTGGGTGAGGGGATTCGCTATGCGACCATAGTGGCGGACAAATTTATGATAATAGCCTGTGAGACCCAAAAATCCGCGTAAGCTCTTCAAGGTCTTAGGTTGAGGCCATTCCTGCATTGCTTGGATCTTTTTGGGGTCCACCTTGACACCCTCACGCCCCACAATGTGGCCCAAATACTCCACCTCAGCCATGCCAAATGAACACTTGGACATCTTCACGAACAATTTCTGATTGCATAGCAGTTGCAAGAGTAGATCTACATGCTGAAGATGTGCTGCCCACGTGCAACTATAGATGAGGATGTCATCGAAGAAGACAAGGACAAATTTCCTGAGATATGGTCTGAGAATGTGGTTCATGAGGCTCTGAAAAGTAGAGGGGGCATTACAAAGACCAAGCGGCATGACCAGGAATTCATAGTGGCCTTCATGAGTTCTGAGAGCAGTCTTGGGTATGTCGACTTCCTTCATGCGGATCTGGTGGTAACCTGAACGAAGATCCAACTTCGTGAAAAATTGAGCCCCGTTGAGTTCATCCAGCAAATCATCCACCACTGGAATGGGAAATTTATCTTTGACTGTGAGCTTATTGAGGGCCCTGAAGTCAGGACACATCCGCCACTCCCCATCTTTTTTGAGCATCATAACCACTGGAGATGAATAAGGACTGATGCTGGGACGAATGACCCCTGCTTCCAAAAGTTCCTTGATGAT
>APFE031108362.1:17528-35033 GCA_000404065.3 Pinus taeda
TACCTCATTCTATAAATTCCTTCTCAAACACTCAAAAAACTTATTTTGTCCTTGCCTTAAATATCAGATATTTCATTCTTCTTCACATAGTCAACTTTATAACCTACCACAACAAGATGATTTTTATTTCAAAATAATATAAAAATATATTGTTTTAAAAAAAAAAAAAAACATGATTTAGGGGTTTTAGATAAGTTTCTTCTAAATTGTAAAAATAATAAAAAAATGTTATCCTTATATATATAGAGAGATTATTTTAAACTTTACTGAGTGAGATAAAAAATAAAACGGAAAAAGTGAAAAATAGTTTAATTACCTTGATCTAAATTGGATCATAATATTTTTTTCCATCTATCTGGATGCTTTTAAGGGGGTTTTAGATAAGTTTCTTCTAAATAGTAAAAATAATAAAAAAATGTTATCCTTATATATCTATATATAGAGATCATTTTAAAATTTACTAAATGTGAGATAAAAAATAAAACAGAAAAAGTGATAAATAGTTTAATTACCTTGATCTAAATTGGATCATTATATTGTTTGTCATCTATCTCAATGCTTTTAGGGTGGAAAAAACAAAAAAATCAATTTACAAGAGTAATTTTCACAATCATACCCAATTTGGAGATTTAGGGTCAAAAACCTTTTGGGGCCCATTTGAGGTTTTAAATGACTTTTTTTGGGGTAAACAATTGTTAATTATATGTGGGCTGACTTGGCATTATATACACCTAAAGACCTATCCAACAATGCAAAAATCACATCAATTGGAGTTCAATTGCAAAAGTTATGCCTTTTGGAAGTTAACTTATCGTAATTGACCACCATAATTTCAGAGGATGACATGTCAACGCTTGTTGCTCATGGAAAAGGCCTAGCCACGTGGGTCCTCTAAAAGACTCTACATGGAAAAGGACCTAGCCACTTGGGTCCTCTAAAAGACTCTAGAAGGGTCAAATTGTAACTCATATTGAAGGTCAAATGGGTCAAATTTAACCATTAATTGACTATTAGGCTATGTTATAACCAAGCCACTGGGAGGAAATTGGATTCCATTATATTTGTTTGTAGTTTGTTCCATAGTAAAGTAGCTAAGAGAGAGAGGGGTTTATGATTGTAGTAGCTCATGGGCCATAATTTCATGCAACTCCATAGAGTGCATTTTCCTTTGTACTTGCTTCATTTCCATTCTAGACCATTCTAGACTATAAAGAGTAGAGCATGCTTACCTTCGAGTTGGGTTTTCTCCCAAAAAAGTTTCTGAGGTTATATCTTGGTCTTATTGTGGTTTGTGAGTGATTTTTTTTACTTGTTCTCTATATTTTGTGTTTTCTATATTGCATGGATAAAGAACAAAATCAATATAACAGATTTGGAATATAAATGAATTTACTTCCATACTATAGATTTCATATTATTTTAATGAATCTGTTCTGAAAATTTATCTGATGGAATATCCATTATGCCATTTGACAGATTGTACCTAAAATGAAAATTTTATTTGATTTTGAAAGGAAAATATTGAAACCAAATTTTAGGGAAAATTTTGGGTAAGAAATTTGAAGAAAAAACAGGAAGGAATTTTGAAAAGAAGTTTTAAATAAAATAAAATAAAAAAAATTTAGAGAGTAGGATGGCATGGCAAAAATTAGACATTGCTGGAGTGTTGAAAAAGTAAGCAGTACTAGTCCAAGGAAACTCAAATATAATAGAGGATGGGAGCCGGCTTAAAAAAACCTCGTCCTTTGCCATCATCTTTAAGAGCCTGTCCAAGCAATAATTCGAAGCCTTCATTTGCCTGCAAGGTGATGTAAAACTAGCGTACCACCACCTTAAACTCATGAATACAGTTCTCACGTGGGAATTTATCAGGTTGTACCAGAACTCTGGAAGGATTGCTTGAGAGGCCAGGTGGCTCTCTGAACCACACCTTCGCATGATTATCATGACATTTGGCTTGCATGAGCACCCACCATGGGGAGAGATAATACAATCTTAATTCACAATATTAATAATAATAATTTTTAAAAATTCCTAATATTTTAAAAAAATAAGTAAATAAACATTATTTAAAAAAACTATTATATTATTATTTTTCTAATTTTATGTAGTTATTTTTGTAGTTATTTTATAAAATTTTGCTTTTTATTAATTGTTTTTATTTTTAATATTATCATTTTATTTTTTAATTTTAATTAAATATGTTTAATGCATTTTTATATTTCTGATATATAGTTTTTATTTTGGTAAAAAAATATGAATTTCAATTAGTTTTGAAATTTTAAACAGATTCTATGAGGGTTTATTAAAGTTTTGAAAAATAATAAAATATTAAATTGAATATTTGAAAATTAAAAATAATTTTTTTATTTTATATATATATATATATATATAGATTAGTGGATGGTTATTTTTATGTGGTTTTTAATTGAATTAGAGTCCTTAAGGGTCAATATTCTATTCACACATATTCACGCAAGGCCTCAAATAATCTACCCATATTCTGAAGTAACAATACTCAGACAATTGTCTTTTTGTTGGGTTTGTCCTTAGAGGATACAGTTCTAGTAAGATTATTTTTTATATTCATTGGTCAAAATTGGTTGGTTGCAAGGCATGCTATCAAATGAAACTACTGTAATTGTTGAAATTGGCGACTCTTGGTTTAATTGCAAGAAAATTATGCATAAGTTGAACATCATTTCTCTGGAGTGGAAACACCTTTGTAATTTAGGAGCCTCATGGTTGAACATTATTTCTCTAGAGTGGAAACACCTTTGTAATTTAGGAGATTGCTAGTTGAACGTCATTTCTCTGGAATGATCTTGTATATTACTTAGACTTTGCACCTCAATTGCTAATGTAAGAATTTTCACCTCGATCACTCAATGTATCTGCATGCTTTGCTGCTTGTTTTCCCTCTGAATTGTGTTCAATGATATTACTTTGCTACTCCCAGGACTATAGTACAATCTTATTCCAACTCAACTCCTGAAATTGTGTTCATTGATGTTATATAATTACTTTTCTAGTCTGAGGATTATAGTACAAGCTTATCCCAACTCAACTCCTGAAAAGCGAATTAACTTGTCCTCCGTGATTTCCTCAATTAGTTCTCAGTTGTACAAAGTTGAAGCATTTTCTCCCCTAGTTACAAGAGCTCCATTCAATTCCATCAAAATTAGCATGCTCAATGGCAAGTACTACAAAATTAGCAAACAACTCTTCTAGAAATTATAAATTAAATGTCTGTTTAGAAAAAAACATTGCAATAACATCTTAAGCCTTTGTAATTGAAAAAAGCTTTCATATATAATGAAATTTGGAATGAGTGTCTTATTGATAAGATAGCTCCATAAATTTTGATCTTATCACTATTCATGGCAGAATTTGCCACCAAAGTTATTGGCTTGCCAACACCAATATTCTTGTCCAAAATAGATATGCATCATTGAGCACCAATTTTCTTGTCCAAAATAGATATGCATCATCAAATGCACAAGATTCTTGACAACACACAAGATGAAATTCATAAGAAAACAAACTCTAAATTTGTCCATTATATAATCAGAATTTGTGTTTGGGAAAAATAGGCTAATAAATAAACGAAAATCCATCCTAGACCTATTGAATTTTTACATTACCTTAAATATATCTCATTTCACTAACATCTTAAGCCTTTGTAATGGAAAAAAAACATTGCACTAATATCTTAAGCCTTTGTAATGGAAAAAAACATTCATGTATAATGGAATTTAGAAACAATGTCTTATTAGAGGTAGCTAATGTTGGGTGTGGAGCATGATTATTTAGAGGTTTTTGTTTCAGTCGGATGTATACCCCAGGAAGTTTGTACACCCCTCCACATGGGGGGGTGCAGGGGGTACTTGTCCCCCCTGCGGGGGTTCGGCGGACCAACCCCCCAGTTGGGAGGTCCAGGGCCAGAGGTCCCCCGACGGGGGTTTCGAGGTAGTGCCCCCGAAGCTAAAAACAGATGTAAAATTGCCTTGTAAAAGTATAGTAATTTCTAGTCAATCTGGGTCGTTTATTAGGCGGATGATCTGACGGTAGAACTTATGTTTAGTTTAGAGTTTTTTTACCCTAGAAGGCAACCCCTCTCTTTGTATGAGGGCATTGCATTGAGACTGTGTAACAGATGTGTATTCTCCGAGTGAGAAACAGAGAGGTGAGTCTGTGAGAGAAAACAAAGGATATTACAGCGTCTGAGAGAAAACAGAGGATATTACAGCGGATCTGCTGTAGGTTGTGTCTCTTCATTTTGCTGGATAATAGAAAGGAAGGATTAGGGTTGGACGTAGCCCAACTGGGTGAACCAAGTATATCTGTTTCTCTCTGGTTTATGCATTTTCTGTGTTTATATTTATGCAATATTCTATGTGTTACATTGCTCTGTAATATATAATTTTCTAATAGCTAAAATCTTCCAACCATTTAAATAAGATTTAGGTAAAACCCAGAAAGAAAACAAAAAAAAAAACTTATGCTTTATACCATTTACTAAGATAAAAAAAATGGTAACACGTTGTGCTTGAGATATGGAAAAGACCCATAATGTTCATCTTGTAAGTTTGTTTTTCTATCAAGGTTCTCATGTTGTTTTAACTCGAAAAATTAATTTGAATGAAAATAAATAATTATAGTACAAATTAATTTTAATAAATTTATTAAATAATGCAAGGGATCCCTTTTTTTTTAATATAAAAGAACTAATACATGAAATTAAAAGATAGAAGAACTACTCTTTAAAATATTTCATTTTAAATTAAGATTTAAGGTAATCTTATAGCATTGATTAATTTCCACGATATTCAAAGCATTACTTAAAAAATATTAAATTTCTTGAGGCTAAAAAACATTCATATATAATGGAATTTGAAATGAGTGCCTTATTGATAAGGTAGCTAAAACAAAAAATGGTAACACCTTATGCTTGAGATATGGAAAAGTAAGCCTTTGTAATGGAAAAAAACATTCATATATAATGGAATTTGGAATGAGTGTCTTATTGATAAGGTAGCTAAAATATTCCAACCACTTAAAAGAGATTTAAGTAGCCAAAATTTTTCAACCACTTAAAAGAGATTTAGGTAAAAAAAAAAAAAAAAAACTTATGCTTTATACCATTTACTAAGATAAAAAAATGGCAACACCTTATGCTTGAGATATGGAATCTTCCAACCACTTAAAATAGATTTAGATAAAACCCAGAAAGTAAAAAAACAAAAAAAACTTATGCTTTATATCATTTACTAAGATAAAAAAAAAAAAAATGGTAACATCTTATGCTTGAGATATGGAAAAGACCCATAATGTTCATCTAGGAAGTTTGCATTTCTATGAAGGCGTGGATTGATATGTTCAATAGATTCATAAACATGTAAAGGCCTCTTCATAAAGAAGATATAAACCTCCAAGGTAAAGAAATCACTAATTCCTTAGTGTTTAGATATAGTTTTAATGCAAGGGATCTCATCTATAATCAATTATCCAAAATATTCATCTACTAATTTAATTTCCCAACCATAAAAATATTATTTCAAAAACAGGTTTGAATACTATTATTATTATAGATAAAATGTTTTTAAGTAAAAAATGATTACATTAACTATTTCAACTTGATAAGATATTATGCCCTATATATCTAAGAATTCCTACTTTTATTAAGTGGCATGATAACCCTATTTACATAATCATTGTTTTCAATTACATAAACATAAATGTGCTCCATCTGAAATATGCATCAATTCCATAAGCTCTTGCATCGACTAACTTACGCATCATAAACATGTAAAGGCCTCTTCTTAAAGAAGATATAAACCCCCAGGAGTAAAAACCTTTGTTATTCTAAGTACTCTAACACCGTCTTTCCTTTCTATAATTCCCTAGAAACGCTTGGTTGCAACCAAAAAGAAATCACTAATTTCATAGTGTTTAGATATAATTTAATAGGGATGAGATGTAGGACATTCGTTTCACCGACAAAGACTTTGGCCCACTCTACGAGGAACTAATTTCTAACATTATGAAAAGCCTTGGAGATAAAATCCAGTGTAGAAACATAATGGTTTCCCACCATCAACATTTTTAATTAGGAAATTACATAAATGACTTAAAATTTCATTTATATATACTGCGTGATGGCAGGCCAGATTTTAAACAACTGGAACAATGGAGTCTTCACAGATTGCACCATAGAGAACTTTTAAGATAAGCAAGGGCTAGAACAATATGTCTGAAAACAATGTTAAAGGGGAACCTAAACCATTGGTTTTATCGAAAAGCATCCTTTTGCAATAGAGAACTTTGTCGTCTAAAAAAATACCTATGAGAGTGTTGCCTACCTTCTAACGCTTGACTCACTGTCCTCATCAACCTTGTGAACTGGGGACCTGCCTTCTTTGAACTTGTTGCTTGCCCAAGTTATTCTCTTGTTGCCCTTGCCCTGGAGATGATGAACTTGCCATGGAGGTAGTAAATAACGATTGATCAAAAGGCAGGGTTGCTGGTAACAGTAAAAGTAGTAGGCAGTTGATTAAAGGTAAATAGTCAGCACTAACCTAGCTAACAACTAACACAGCTGACCCATCGTATCCATTTTTCATTTAGCACCTCAAACCTTTTGCAGGTTTTCAAATCGTTGGCTATTTATGCTTGCCTCTATCCAGTAGATCTGATGGAATGCCTCCTGATCGTGGATAATGTTGAATGCCTTGGAATCGACAGACGTTTTGAAAAGGAAATCAAGGAAGCTTTGTACTATGTTTACAGGTAACAATAGAAAAATATATTTTACTAGCCTAAGAATCCATATTTCCTTTCAAAAATCCTTGAGTGTAAAATTGGCAAAATCTATCTCATACAAACATTGGAATGATCGAGGAATTTGGTGGGGAAGCCTGGACCCCATAGCAGATCTTGAGACCATTGCTTTGGGATTTTGGCTACATCGTTACAATGTATCTCTAGGTAGGTATCAATTTTACTTATTCTTCTATCTAAAGAGATGCTTCAAGATAATAGCAAAAAATGTGCCCTAGATTTTTCGACACATCATTAACAATTCCACGCTCTAACATTTGAACATCGTTTTATTAACAATCGTTTTCGAGAACTTAAAAGATGTCAATGGGCAATTCCTTTGCTCGACCGATCACTTCAACAAAGATGTAGCAAGCATGTTGAGCCTTTATAGAGCTTCCTAGCTAGTATTTCTAGGAGAAAACATTTTAGATGAAGCTAAAAGCTTCACTATTCAATATTTGAGAGAAGCTCCTAAGAAAAGCGAGACTTTTAGCTCATGGAACCACAGGCAAAACCTAAGAAAAGAGGTAACTGCACACAACATACATATACTTGTCGCTTGTGTGCTTGATACAAACAATTGGGTGAATTCCTCATCATTATGAGATCCACCAAGAAGAGATGAAGAATGTCGCCAGGTAACTAATAGTTCTAATCAAGAAAATTATAATTGTTTCACCTACAAAATTAAAACCATCTCGATCATTAGATGTCCAGATCATGCCTGACCCTGCATGCACATCACATCACAGCTAGTTTAGAGATTCAGGTTTGCCTCTTTGCTCAGGAGAGGCCGCTGGAATTCTACTTCTTAATAGCGACGGGTACGTATGAGCCCCAGTATGCCAAATGCAGATTCTTGTTTACAAATTTTCTTGTTTGCAGACTATTATGGACGATATATATGACACATATGGAACCCTTGATGAATTGAAGCTATTCACTGAGGCTGTTAGAAGGTAGGGACAGGTTACCATGATTGGATCACATTGCATTGCGGATCACTTTGTTTCTATTACATGATGCTACAACTAATTAAACATAAGTTATACAAATTAAGAGACCAGTTTATACAAATTATGATGATTATTTTGATTAAGTCATGTTGGCCCAACCTTTTCAGGTGGGACCTCTCTTATACAGAAAACCTTCTAGACTGTATGAAACTATGTTAAAAAATCTATTATAACATACTTCACGAAGTTGCTTGGGAGGCAGAGAAGGAACAAGGGCGTGAATTGGTTAGCTTTTTCAAAAAGGGAGTAAGTAGAATTGATTATTTTGTTAATACATGCATACCAGGCTTTTAAGACAAAAGGATTTCTATATTAGTTGATTAACATGGGGTTTGATACTGATTTTTATATTAACGTGGGAGGATTATCTTCAGGGTTATTACGAAGAAGCTGAGTGGTTAGTTGTTGAGTATGTGCCTAGCTTGGATGAGTACATAGAGAATGGGATCACTTCCATCGGTCAACATATACTTTTGCTGAGTGGAGTGTTGACAATGGACGCGCAACTACTGTCGCAAGAGATGTTGGAGAAACTCAATTATACAGGGAGATGTGTTCTTATAGAGCTGAATAACCTCATTTCTCGCCTGGAGGATGACGCAAAGACATATAAAGTAGAGAAGGCTCATGGAGAATTGGCTTACATCATTGAATGTTACATGAAAGATCACCCTAGATGTAAAGAAGAGGAGGCTATGAATCACATCTATGGGATTGTGGAGGCGGAAGTGAAGGAGCTAACAAGGGAGTTTCTGAAGGTAGACGATCATGTGCCATTGGCATGCAAGAAGATGGTTTTTTATGAGATGAGGGTGACGATGGCGATATTAAAGGATGGAGATGGCTTCGACATTTCCAAGTGGGAAGTGAAGGATCACATCAAAGAGTGTTTGATCAAACCGCTTCCACTCTAACGGACTTATATGACCATGACTAAATCGATGTAAAGCATGTGGAGAGAAAACAAATAATTTCGTTATGAATGGGGAATTTTCAGTTCCTTGCTTTTTGAATCCATTGCTAGGAGAGTGCTTTATGGGATGTGAAAGGCATTTTGTTCAATAGCAACAACCTAACAATTGAAATACCTGAAAACATTGAAAAATAACCACAGATGAGTTGTGAGAAACAAATGTATTTCTAGATTTTAGGCTTTAGCAGAGATAGCAGGAATCATTACGATATACCTCAACATAGTGACACCTCATGTTTCCATTAGAATATCTAGCCAAGCTCACTAGTGAAAATTTTTACAATAATGTCACGACCATCCAAAAATGTAGGACAACCCAATAGACTATAAGGCCCATCCTTGTTGTAGGTTGTCGCATTATCATATGCCCACCTAAAACCTGGTTCATAAGACATTTATTTCCAGCTTCGTCAAAGCGTGAAAGGAATTGAAAACAATTCGTTCAAATGGAAGAAAATATCTTTAAAATGTTACCAGATCCCGTCTTTAACCAGGGAGATGTAGTTGCATAGGATTCCATTGTTCTGGCGTTCCCTTTGATCAAAACTTGTGGTCGATTTTCATAGTCATGGAAGAAATAAGAAGGTCGTTTGTTTCTTGCAAAAGAAAGAGAGAAGAGATTGTCCACAAGCTCTTCAATCTCAACACTGCAAGCAGCTTTTCCCACCAATGTCTCCTCTAGATCAAGTATCTAAAGCAAGGCAACTCAAACCCTTGTTCAGTTCAAATGGATATTAACCTTTTGTTTTCAAAGGCATTGCCCGGTCTTTGGAATCAATTAGGTTATGACATTAATGAGCTAGGCAATTGAGGGGTAACAAGTTAGTTATGAGGGGTAACAAGTTAGTTATGAGATTAACGGAGGAAATTATTTCAATCATCTAACACCTTATCTGATGGTGTATAGTGAGGATAGCAAGGGTCAGAGGAGAGTTCATTTCAAAGGGAAATGCCTTATGGTGTAATAATTATATTAAAAAATAAAAAATCTAAAAAAAGGTTATATTCGCCAAGTGTCATAGCTTTGCACAAAGAATGCCATGTGAATAGCTCCCCACCATTTTTTATGCAAAAAATATTGGCAAGATTGGAAATTTCAAGTAGAAAAAATAATTGAAATACTTTTTGGCTTTTTTATTAGTCACGTGTCTTTTTGTTTGCTTTGTCTATTTCAGTGTATTGCTTTCTCATTTTAAATTTTCTAATTTTAAAGGAGTGCCTAATTAAATTTAATTTCACCATATATTTAGTAGTTGCAAAAGAATTTCAAAATATGTTAAAACTCTCACATGTTTCAATATTTCTATAATTTTAATAAAATCCATTCATTACTCTATTGGTTAGAGTTAATAAAATTTTAAAAACTATATATATGAACAATGCAAATATCTAGAGAGGCAAACCATTGTACTTTCATCCCTAAATAGTAGAGCAACTAATATGGATAACTTTGCTATGAATAACTTCAGTTGTCAATTACTTTTTTACTTTTTGCATAATAAGCATATACTAAGCAACAACAGTGCATATTAAATATATTTTGATGCTTCTTTTTTTCTCCATGTGTGGACTTTATTTGTTTTATTATTATAGAATTTTTAATTATTGTTTTTTTTTCATTGTATTTTTTTAATTTATTTTTAAAATTGCTTTAATTTGTTTTCAATATTTTTTATTGATTTAAAAAAATGTTTGGAAAATATGTTGTATTTCTTTTTGTTTTTATTTTTTAAGTCAATGGATCTTTGCTTGAGCGGTTTAGTGAACAATTCATTTTCTCAGCTACGTGGGTTCAAGTATTTGGAGGCATGTTGTCACTAGTCCATTTGTAACATTTATGAAATAGTTGTATCTGGTATACTAGTGGCGTTGCATATTTCAAAGTTATCAATTCTCCATAAAATCTCATTCATGTTAAAACAAAATAATGTCCTTGGTTAAAAAATTTAAATTTTTTGTGTTACGTCATTTTTAAGGGTGTTTTGATGATTTTGTGTACACTAATGATAACTTTATAGGCTAGAGTTGAAAAAATAAGTATTGCAACTTTAGTGCCCCATTAAGCCTTGGATGGCGTGAGGAACATTGATCAAATGTGAGAGGAGATGGTACCACCATTGTCACCCCACTCAATCAAGGGGGGAGGCATGGTTGCGTCCCTTCACCACTTGTCACATGCATTAACTCATGATGATACATGCATCTATAAACATTATGACACCATTAATGACTTCAAATGGCAATTTAAGGAAGCATGTAGATGACTACATAACAATGAATTTTGAGGGAGGTTGTGGGGTTACCATTTGTTTCTCAACTACTTTGGGAGTGAGATTTTTCCTAATATACTTGATTGTTGAATGGGGTGCCTTCCTCCAAATGTTATTTCCATCTATTTGAGGGAGGAAGGACCAGGTCCTCCTAACTTGGCCTCCTCCATTACAATTGATTATTTGCATTTGTTTGGTTGGCACAATTGTGTAAGGAGGTTGCGTTTTTGGGTGGCATCATTGGATGGACGTGGAAAAGTGTTGGTTCAGAATTGCAAACTGTAAATAAATGAGCCTTCCTTCGCTCAATCCACCTCCTACCGATCACACAGGGCTATAGGTATTCCAAATTTTTCTTTTTCTTACTTGCACTATCTCCTGGTTTTAGTGTGGTATTTCTCTAGTTTCTTAGTAGCCTCTGCTCAACCCCCTCTTTTTTATTGGTGTTTTCTTTTGAAGGCCTTTTACTCTTGGTGGATCCTTACTATATTTGGTTTATGTTTGTCCATTCACCTCAGCCACTACCTTCATTGGTCTTACTCTTCTTTTCTACCCTTTCATCATTTTGAACTGCAGCTCTTCAACCCCTCCATAATGCTAGGAAAAGAGCCTGTAGTCATATAGGAGCCTCGAGTGGAGTTAAAGGCATAGATTGGGCTCACTTTTAAGCTAATATGGCAACCCGCCATTTTCACTTGCCTCCAAGTTCAAATGGGGGAAATAATATTCAACTGTTGCATAATGGGGGCCTTCATTAGGTTTACCATTTTTGAAGTGCATTCCATATTGTCCAATATTTGCATCAAAGTTATTGTTATTACAATTAGTTTCTAAAATCCATAATGCACAAATGAGTAAGAGAGATGTAGATTATTATGAATTCTTGGAATAAATTAAATAATCTATTAGAGATACAAATGAATATGTTGATGCTATTGATTCTAGTTGGTGGGAGTCTTTTTTCAATGATCAAGGTGACATAATTTCAAGTTAAAAAAATGTAGATACATTTTTTAAGACTATTCATTTGACCACAAAATATGCCAAATGAATATGAGGAAAGAAGCATCGTTAAACAACAATAATCTAAAGGTAATATTGAGTTGTATGGAGAAAAAACAAATGTTTATTGGTTGTAGAGAGATCACATGCATAATGTGAAGGCATGGTGGGTTTTGTACAAGATATTAATGAGGGTTGCATGCATGGAGTGTTAGTGGATGGAGATCCATGTAGTTATCCATTTTGGTTTGCCAAAGTTATAAAGGTCACTAAATAAAATGAAGATGTTATAGTAGTTGAAGTACATTGGTATGCAACAAATGCACAACCATTCAATGGTGGATACAAACCAAATATGGTATTTGAGAAACAAATTAGAAGAAAGAGAAAAGGAAAAGGTCCCAAATTCCACACTAACCTCTTAAAATTAGAGGATGTTGACATACTTGTTTATAGCTTCAATTTGACAAAGAATGAAACTCATCACTCTAGGACCACAAAGATTATCAAAATGATGCTATTTAAAAAAATAGTAGCAAGATGGGAGTTTGTTGAACCCTATCATAGATCTCGAAGGATTTTGACATCTACATTGTTTGGCATACGTTTAGACTGAAAGGGGACACTAGTTGATAATAGAAAAGAATATGGGTCATATGCGTCTTCATCTAGTCATTCATCTGAAGATGTGGATTTTGATGGTGTGGCTGAATCTTAGTCAATTTGAATAATTTTATTAAATACTTTATCTAATTTTAATCAATATGTTGTTTGAATGGTAACTTGAAAGAAATGCTTTAACTTGCATATGGTCTTACATGAAGTTATAAGTCATTTCTATGTCTATTGGATTATATGTTTTAATTATGAATAATTCATTTATTTTGATCATTGATAAATGAAACACTAACTTTAATAAGTAATTTATGTTTCACTAAATGGAATTAATATTGAATTTTTTATTTAAGCTAAGAAAATATTTGGAATTATTGTTAAATTTTAAAATTATACAACAATATTTTCATTCCATTGTGTATTATTATGATTTTCTCTACCATAGTTTAAAAAATGTTGCAATTTTAATGCCCCATTAAAAGGGGTGCTTCAATTTGATCGTTGATTTTTAAACTTTTGTTGCAATGAATCAAGTTTTCTTAGGCTAAGATTTCAAATGAGTTATTATCTTAACCTTAAATATAAAAAATTGTTCTTGGGAGGACAAAACTCAGATTTAGGTTCTAATTTTTTAAGTTTTCTATAGTCATGATATTTGGTTTTTATTGTCATACTTGAAAATTGTTGGGATTCTATTTTTTATACTCGTGACATTTGGTTTTCAGGCCGTGGTTGAAAAATGTTGGAACTTAAGGGTTTTTTGTAGTCATGATATTTGATCTTTATGCCATGGTTAAATAAAGTTGGAATTTTGATATTTTCATAGTCATGATATTTGGTTTTTAATGCCATGGTTGAAAATTGTTGGAATTTTAACTCTAAAAAAGGAGTGCTACCAATAGCATCACTTTTCAATTTGGGGGTATTTTTTAATATTTTCTTACAAAAAATATGGGTTTTTAGGGCTAGAGGTTTCATTTTGAGGTCATTACTCTCATTAACTTGATAACTATGTTACCTTTCCATTCATTACACTGAGTGATTTTTTTCCTTCAAATTTCACCCCATTTTGAAACATTTTTCCCATGACCAATTTTGTAACTTCGGAATCCAGCCTTGAAAACACCAATTTATAACTACAAAATTTAAAATATGCACCTATAGAAATTCATCTACTATTTGAATTCATTCGTTCCTCATATGTGGTCAAATTTTGAAATGTTTCCCATTTTTTCTACTTGATATTTTTTTCAAACATATAGCATACTCCCTGCAACTTTTCTTAAGCAATGAATTTTTTTCCCATATAGCCTGGTGTTGTAACCTTCACTCTTATACCACTTTCTAACACACCTAGTCACCCACTAGGGTGCATTACTAACTCCATAATTCAAAACTCTAGAAATGTTCCTTTAATTCAACTCATAAGATTTTTGATACCATAGTATAGTATTCCCACTAGGACCCAACATCAATTATATTACCATTGCACTTCTCTATAGTATAACTTGATTAGCATACCAATCTTGATTCTATCATTATGGCACCCTTAGTACCTTAACCATGCAATGTCATACATGTCTAGTGTAGATTAAGATGCAATGCAACATTTATTCATTCATAAAAACATGATTAAACATGCAAAAATATATAAATTATAAACATATAAACACAAGAAATATATATAGTAAAAACATAACATAAATAAATTGGAACACTTCTCGTTCAAATGAAACACCAATTGGATACAAACTTCAAGTGTTCTACCCAACCATAGACCACATTTCTCCAATGCTCTCAACAATGGGTCACTCCCAAATTAGGGATATGACTCCACCAGGATAAAAGGATTCCTAAAGCCAACTAAGGTGCACAAATAACACCAACAAGGTCATAGGCCAAGGTATTACACTCCAAAACCCTCCAACCTACAGCCTCTTATCCCCCATCAACCTACACAACTCAAGGTGTACCCCCTTCTCTGCACCTATAGTCCTTTAGGTTATACCACTACCCTTCTAGAGATTTTAAAATAGGATGACTAGGGAGTCTCAGAGCCCTATGGTTCTAGGAGTTCTAACTACGCTCAAGAGTCTCTAGATATCCATTAGGCCTCACACCAAAGAGGCCTATCCCTATACCCAAATACACCTAAGATCGATAGGATAATAGTTTCATAGGGTCACCAACCCTCTCCTAGCAATTGCTCTCCTAGAGTCATGACAATGATGGAATAGAATGCAAAATAACACTAAATCCCAACTTTTTATGTGCATGTGTAAAAAATGACAGGTGGCCTTAAAAGAAGATATGTGAAGAAGTTTATGATAAAAACATGTGTAGTTTTGACTTCAGATTCATTTTTATAATGGCTTAGCCACCTCGGACTAATCCCCTCTTCACTTAGCCCATAGCTCCACTTTCCCACTCATGAATTCATATCCCTTGATGCTCTCTCATCTGAACCAATCTACAGTGGCAATGTATTTTTATTAATTTCAATGCAGTTACATATATACATAGCTCAGATCACTAGCCTTTTAGCAAATAGGCTCACCAATCTAAAATCACACAGGAATACTAGCCTTAAAAAATCATATACATGCGGTCATATACCCATCACACACAAAGACATATATTCATAAGCACATGTACACACACACACACATGAATGCACACCCAGCAAAACCTTGGCTCACCAACCTAATCATAATATGTAGAGATCATCCTAGGAGTATTATAAAAGATCGCCTTAGTTTCTCCCTTGCTAAGATATAGGGTTACTTGAAGCTCCAACAACCATTTTCTAACCTTAGGGGAAAGGATAATTCAACACAACGTGTTGATATGTGGGATCTTTGTTCCAACAAATGTTGGGCCTCTTCAATCTTGAAATATTGATGGGTCACATGGTTTTCCTTACATAGTTTGCAAGGAAATTTGAACTTCCTTTTATCCTTCTTACCCCACCAACATTGTTATTGTTCTTATTTTCATTATCATTACCTCCATATACTTTCCTATTATTGTTAATATTTTTCTTTCCTTTGGGTTGTTATTTACCCTTTAGATTCAATTGTTGCACACTGCATACGTTAGAAGTTTGAAGTGGGGTAGAGATCAAAGTATGATCCTTATTAGCCATGGGCAAAAGTAGGTTCTAACCCTGTACATAAATTACCTGCATACTAATTCTAAAAACAAAAGTGAGATTATAACACATAAAACAAATATACACAGAGATTTTTCATTATTTTTCTTTCAATGTTATAATACATATATATACATGCCAAAGCATTCAATACCATGGACTAAAAATCATTACGCCCAAAAGCATGTGCAAAAACCATGCACAAAACCATGGGTCCAAAAAAACATTTCCTCGGAGCACTGCCCCGAACCCCATAGAGGGGGGTTAACTGCCCCCATCAAACCCCGCGTACAAGGGGGGCTTCCACCCTCCCTGTGACCCCCCTATTAGGCATCAACCATGGAAATAATATAACACAACCCAACATTCCCCCACTTGTTGTTTTCTTTCCACAGGGGACCAAAGGAGAGTTTAGTCATTTTTCCAGCCTTGCAACGCCCATTGTTTGTCTACACCAAGTGAACTTCAGAGCTCAAATATTTTGTCAATGCATCTGTGGTATTCTTCAAAGTGTCCACCTTTACCAGCAACACTTTTTTTTTTCTATCATATCCCTCACAAAGTGATACTGAACATCAATGTGCTTTGCCTTTGAATGATAAGCAGGGTTCTTTGCCAAGAAAATTTCACTTTGGCTGTCACAGTCTATCCTTATAGCTCCCTGTACTAACCCCATACTTGAAGATAATCTCTGCAACCAAACTGCTTCCTTTCTTGCATGAGTGGCTACCATGTATTCTACTACTGTAGTTGATAGTGCCACTACAGATTGTTTCTTACTCATCCAACTGACTGCACCTTCAAATACTTTAACACATACCCACTTGTAGATCTTCTCTGATCTAAATCTCCAGCCCAGTCTGCATCAAAAAAGCCATAGATATCCAAAAAATTATCCAATCCTGGTCTTCCTTGGTAGCATAAACCATAATCACTAGTGCCACGCAAATACCTGAAAACCTGCTTCACTATTGTCCAATGCTCCTTCCCTGGTTTTGACATAAACCTACTCACTACTCCCATTGCATGTGCAATGTCTGGTCTAGTACAGACCATCGCATACATCAAGCTACAAACTGCACTTGCATATGGTGTTGAAAATAATACTGAGAGGGGGAGTGAATCAGTGTTATCTAGTCCTTTTAACAATTCTTCCTTATTTATACTTTGAATTATTTTTGCATATCAGTACCATAAACCAATGAGCATGAACAAGAAAAACAGACAGTCACATCAAAGAACACCAGATATAAGGTGGAAACCCAATGTGGGTGAAAACCACCTGCTGCAATATGTCTCTATCTTCTTTCAAATTAGAAACTCCTTTTACAATGGTCTTGTACTGGTGCAGTCCTTTACCAGTACAGAGGCTGCAACCTGCAGAGAGCTACAACTCTCTCTCGTTTTCCAGTTTCTCCTGGAAGGGAGCAACAACCCCCTTTAGCTTTTGCACTAGCCAAGATACTGGTACGTAGGTGCTGGCCTACAGAAGGCTACAACCTTCTCTTTCTTCCAGGGACCACTTTTCATCAATTTTCAAACTGGATCCATGAACATCAAACAATCATCAAGAATCAACCAATCTCCTTTCACCAACTAGATCTGAAACAAGTAGATACTCCTCTGACAGCTGTACACAGAAAACTGTACCAGAAA
>APFE031108362.1:43901-62590 GCA_000404065.3 Pinus taeda
CTGTGGCGCCTCCGCACTTCCGTAGCTACAGCGCTCGAGAGATCACCTTCACAGATTCGCTTTCCACTTCACTTTCATATAGATCGAGCTTTTGAAACAATAACCCAATATTTCAGATCTTAAGATATTCAACCCAAAAGCATACACAAGCCAAATGATCTCCTTTGCTTTATATAGGCAAGCTCTTCTTCAAATCATGGACCAATACCACGGGCCAAAACCATAACAAACCAATACCATCAACTCAATACTAGGGATCAACACGTCTGTCGAGATGCCATGGTCCAAAAAACCATAGGTTCAAATTCCAAGGACTAACTACCATGGACCAAAGGTAAGTTTTCCCACATGAAATAAACTTTTCTCTGCATAAAATTCCGTGAACTTTTCTCCACATGAAATAAACTTTTATAAACTTTTCTCTGCATAAAATTCTGTGAACTTTTCTCCTGCGTACTTCTTAATTCTCATCATATTGAGAGCCATGCCATGGGTGTTTCCATCAACTACAACATCTGTAACATATAACCATACCAGAAACATAATGCCAACATATGGAACATAGGACATGTCCTCTTCCTCTTCTTATGTCTTGGGAAACTATTTAACATATTACTTTACACCTACAAGAACAGGAACGTTCACTGGTTTACTATCCTGCATATTAAACCTTTGCAGTATTGTCTCGACATACTTCCTCTGGTTTAACCAGAGCTTCCTCTTTGCCCAATCTCTTTTAATTTCCATGCCCAAAATATAGTTTGCAGCGCCAAGATCTTTCATGTCAAATTTGGAGGAAAATTGGGTCTTCAAATCCTGAATAATTTCTTTGTCATTTCCAACCAGAAACATATCATCCACATACAAAACCAGATAAATAACACGGTCACCAATTAATTTAAAATACAAACAGTGATCTTCTTTGCTTTTGGTGAAACCAAGTCCCCATATAAATGTATCAAATTTTTTATACCACATCCTTGGTGATTGTTTTAACCCATATAGAGACTTTTTTTAACTTGCATATTAGTTCTTTCTTACCCTTCATCGCAAAGCCTTCAGGTTGCTTCATGTAGATCTCTTCTTCTAGATCCCCGTGAAGAAATGTTGTCTTCACATCCATCTATTATGCCTCAAAATCAAACGCAGTAGAAATAGATAAAAGTAATCTAATAAAGCCTACCTTGGAAACAGAAGAAAAATATCACCAAAATCAATTCCTGGCACCTAGGAATAACCTTTTGCTACCAACCGAGCTTTGTATTTCTCCACCTTTCTTTTTGCATTTGTCTTCTTCTTGAACACCAATTTGCTGCCAACGGGTTTCCTTCCAGCTAGCAACTCCACCAGATCCCAAGCCTCATTTTTGTGCAAAGATGCCATTTCATCAACCATGGCCTCTTTCCAAAGTTTGCCATCCTCTGAATCTACTACTTCCTTCACAATTATGGAATCATCATCAATAATAGATAAAGAAAAATTTGAATAGAAAGTAGATGGACTATACCTTTCTGGCTTCCTTCTTTCTTGAACTAATTTTCTCACACCGGGAGTTTGTGGCTCTTCATCTTCTGATTCCTCTTTTGTTGTAGAGTCTAATTCTTCCTCCTTAAGTTCAAACTCTATCTTCTCACGTTCCTTTGGTTGCACTTCATATTTAATAACATATTTCACCACTCTGAACACCACATCTCGATTGTACGCAACATTCCTTGTTACTGGGTTCCAAAGCTTATAACCCTTTAATCCATCCTTATACCCAATAAAGATGCACTTTTCAGATTTACTATCCAACTTTGTTATTTTCTCCTTTGGAACATGTACACCTGCATCACATCCAAATACCCTCAAATGTGAAGAGAGGGTTTCTTACGAGTCCATACCTCTTGTGGAGTCTTATCCTCCAACGCTGATGAAAGTGATCTATTGACCAGGTAACGTGCAGTATCCACCGCCTCTACCTAGAATTCCTATCCTAACCCGACACCACTGAGCATGCTTCTTGCCATTTCCATCAACGTCTTGTTCATTCTTTCTACAAATCCATTTTTCTTAGGGGTGTATGGAGTAGTCTTTTGCCATGCTATACCACACTTCTAACAGAATTCTTCAAATTCCTTCTTGCAAAAGTCTCCATTGTTATTTGTCTTCAACGCCTTTATCTTCTTCTTTGTATGGTTTTACACCAAAGACTTAAATTCTTTAAACCTATCAAAGACTTCAGATTTCTTATTGAGGAAATATATCCATGTATTCCTTGAGAAGTCATCTATAAATGATACATAGTAAACAAACTTACCGAGTGATGGAACCTTCACAGGTCCAAACACATCACTGTGCACAAGCTCTAATATCTGTTTCGCCCTCTTACCACCAGAGGGGAAACTCACCCAATTCTGCTTCCCATATACACAATTTTTATAGAAATCAAAATCCAGAGAGCTATTAGTCATACCTTCTACCATACCTTTACCATGAAGTATTCAAAGGCCCTTCTCTCCAATGTCCAAGAATTTGATGCCATAGCATGGGCTTTTCTCTAGAGACCACTAGATTTTTTGTTCCACTTTCAAGAACCACATAACTGTTACACCCATCAATAACAATTATACCTTGCATCTTGTACAGAGTTCCAAACCAAACTCCCTGCATCAATACCAGTGCTCCCTAAACCATCTTGCAGGTATCTTTCTCGAACACTGTTTTTACACCTACATCATCCAGCTTGCTTACAAAAATCATATTTCTGGCTAATGCAGGAATAAGAAGAACACCCAGAAGTGTTTTAATCCTTCTACCTTGCAACTTCAACTTGAATTTTCCATGGCCAATGATTCTAGCCTTCCTGTCATCTCCTAAGAAGACATCACCACCATCATATTTCTCATACTCACAAAACCACTCTCTATGGGGAGTGAAGTGAAAGGATGCACCTGAGTCAATCAACCATGACTCATGATCTATATGTGTACTTGAAGAAGCCAAGTTACATCCTCACCTTCATCTAAGGTGGTTTTTGCCTCTACCAAAGGAGAATCATCAGATCCCTTTTCTTTGTCAGGAGCATTAGATTTACAGTCCCTTTTGTAGTGTCCTTCCTTTTCACATTTCCAGCACACCTTTACAGGTTTTCCTGGAGATTTAGATCTCCCACTCGATGAATTATTTTTGTTTATGTTTTGGGATCATCCTTGTATAGACAAAGCATCACCATTTTGGCTCTCCATATTTTTCCATCTCATCTCCTCCGTCAGTAAGGATGAGACTATTTCATCAAACTACAAGGCAGTTGCATTGCTACCTATTGCAATAACCAAACTATCCCACAAATCTGGTAGAGAACACAACAAACTGATGCACACATCTTCATCTAAAATTTTAATATTAACATATAATATTTGACTAACCACAATATTAAATGCGTTCAGATGCTCTATCACCAAGTCTCCATCTTTCATCCTCAAGTTATACAACGTTTTCTATAGGAACAGATTATTCACCAGAGACTTAGATTGGTACAAAGTTCTTAAATTGTCCGACAAAGTCTTCGTCATAGCTTCCCCTGATACATTCAACA
Organism: Pinus taeda; assembly: GCA_000404065.3. Taxonomy (NCBI): domain Eukaryota; kingdom Viridiplantae; phylum Streptophyta; class Pinopsida; order Pinales; family Pinaceae; genus Pinus; species Pinus taeda. Next base: position 47,479 of record APFE031108362.1, read on the forward strand.
ATATTGAATCTAAAACACACAATCATATTGTGCTATTTGCCTTCTGATCCAACTTCTTCCATTCTTTATCGAACACTCTTGTTGTTTTAATACCCATATCTACCACGATCCACTGATCTTTATCCCCCAACAGATCCTCCATCTTGAGTTTCCATAACTTAAAACTTTGACCATTAAATTTCTCGATCTCTATCTTTACACTGCTCCCATCTTTTTTCACCACCAGAATCGATCCTGCAGATCTCCCACTGAACAGGGTCTACCACAGGCCCGAGCGAAACTTTTCAGTAACAAAGGTGTCCCCTTGAAGCCAAAACAACTCTGATACCAAATGTAGGCTTTAACCCCGTACAAAAATTACCTGCATACGAATTCTAAAAATAGAAAATAATCAAAGGTAAACGCATAAAACAAATATACACAGATATTTTCCACTGGATCTCAAAACTGGGACTACCAAATTGATTTTTCATTATTTTCCTTTCAATGTTACAATACATATATATACATGCCGAAGCATCCAATACCATGGACCGAAAACCATTGCACCCAAAACCATGTGCGAAAACCATGCACAAAACCATGGGTCCCAAAAAAACTAGGGGAGCTAGCCATGGAAAGAATATAACACAACCCAATAATACTTTCCTATTATTGTTATTATTTTTCTTCCCTTTGGGTTGTATTTACCCTTTGGATTCAATTGTTGCACAATGCATACATTAGAGGTTTGAAGTGCGGTAGAGATCAAAGTATGATCCTTATTAGCCATGGGAAAAAGTATAAGCATCTGCTTCATTTAGTTTGTCACTAGAATCATAGTGGCATGGTTCATGGAACCCAAAAAAACATTGACATATGGTCTAGGCTTCAATCTTGGAGGGTCATGCTTGATCATTAGAGAAATTTTGAGGTCTAAAATGGGCCTCAAAACAAAAATGTACAACCAAAATAAACTATATAAGATCCAACAGTATTCAAGATGATGATGTCAACAATGTGGAATGGCTCACTATTTTTGGTGTAAAAAGGTAAAAAGATTAAAAGAAAACTACTTTTTTCAACTCGTATTTTCAACTTATCTCCTTACAGTTTTACTCAAATTTCGAGCAAGACCACTCATTGGATACATAATTTAATTCCTCATATACGAAGTACCCATGTTGCATACTTTCAATGGATATTGCTACATGAAAAATAAGAAATGCGTGAAAAATGTGATTGTAATCATGTTTTTTTTTCATGTAGCAAGGTCCATCGAAAGTATGCAAGATGGGGTACTCCTTGGATGAGGAATTAAATTCTGCATCGAATGAGTGTTGTACTTCTTGGACGAGGAATTAAATTATGCATCGAATGAGTGCTCCCACTAGAAATTTGAGTAAAATCATAGGGAGATAAGTTAAAAAAATAGTTTTTCTTTTTTCCCTCTAAAATTTGATGATGTTATCTAATATTATTTTATTATTTCCACTATTATTTTATAATATTCCTTAGGAGGCCCATTTTATACCTCAAAATTTCTCTAATGTCTTGGTGCATTTAGCAACATTTCATATAGAACTCTAAATTGAGAATAGCTCAAATCTAATTGCTAGGCTCTAAAGATGGCTTTCTCTTCAATTGTCACTCCTAAGAGAGAGATGTCTTTAAATATGTATGGCAACAATAATTTTAGGAACCAATCCAAAAGGAACTCTAAAGGGATATGAGCTTTTATGATCTTCTTTCTTTTCTTGTACTCTTAGATGTGGTAAAAAATGTGGGTAGTGTTGCCCTACCTAAAATTAGTCAAGAGATTAATCCCAACATTGTATTGGATAGGAAGTTGAAAACGGTTCAAGAAAAGTATGGCCCAATCATGAAAATTTCTAAATGGCACTCCTTTTATCTTGATATACCATTTTGCAGCCACCCTAATGAGGGTGCTTTGAAATAGCCTCAATCTGATGAACTCAACCATCATTAAGTTGGAAAAGAACCACAAATGGAATGTTCTCATGTGATCCCCCAGATCTTCACTAGATTTGCTTGGAAATCTTGGAATGTTTGATGGGATTTTGGTGGGGATTGAAGGTTGGTTCGATTTTTGATGCATCAAATCATTAGTAATCTTGGAAATGTCTAGAAAAATTAAGGTTGCCAAGAAAGGAAGTAAATCTTGTGACATAAAGTTCCAACTTCTAAGGTTTTAGCCCCTATGAGGGTTTCTAGTCAAAAAATAGTTTCCTAGAACATTAGTGGCACCAAGTTGCTAGGAATTGTTTGAAGAGTAACCAAAGTTTTGACTGTAACTTTGAGTTCCTTAACATACATAGTAAAAACTCCATTCACTAGATTCCCAAATTGTGAGAAATATTTTCTCTGTATTAACATCTCATGTGATGGAAATAATCTATGTGTTTGGTTCCCAAGGGCTTGGAAAGGATTGCTGCTTATTACATCCTGGAGTATGGGGAAGAGCTAATCCCTTAGTTTCCAAATATCAGAAAAGGGTTTGAAATCATCAGAATCCTTGATGGTGGGAAAGTTCAACCCATTTGATTTCCCAATCCTGGAAAAGTATTGGTCCATATAAATGTCCAAGAAGATGGAAAGGTTGTTCTTCACAATGAGGGATTTGATGCATGACAATTCTCCCCTCCCCATGGAAAGGTACGAAAAAAGGTTGAAGATGCCCTTATAAGCAAAGTAGAATTCAGAAAGGCCAGGGAAGAGTTAACCGCAACATGTGGAATGCCAATAGTTGACATACCAAATGGAAAATCACATGAATCATATAATGTACAATGCTAGGAACTCATGCCTTGAATGGGTAAAATTGAGCCTCAAAAAGATGTTCAATTTGTGGAATGTGTGGTGCTTATCACTAGGGAATTTGAAATATGAGGATTGAATCCTTCCATAATTACAATTGTGAGGGGTTATGAGTACCCCTAAGCCCTGAAACATTTACAGTATTTTCCATATTGGTCCACTAAAGAAAAGGGTTGAAAATGTGGCTCAAATTGTGAAAAAATGGGTATGCAAGAGGAGAGTATTGTGAGGTCCAATGAGGGTGGATATAAGTTTAAAGAAGTCATATATTAAGATTCTTGATCTCACTTGGGATGAGATCATCCTAAGGAGAGGGTAAAACATTCTCAAGAATATGGATATCACCATCCAAATCTCTTAAAAAATCATTTACTTCGAGCCCTTCTTCAATCTGAGTAGCACTTCCAAGATGGTACTTATTTATTGGAGTTGGCTCTACTAGCTTTGTTGAACCACATTTGTTCATTTGACACCTTTGAGGAGGGAGATCCACCAATTTTTGGTGAAGGACCATGGGCCCTTCTTAACCAATGGAGTAGTTGATTAGCCACTTTGAATCAGCAACTTGAAAGTAGTGAGAAAGATACCACGTAAGGCCAACTAGACAAGTAGAGAGTATTGTTATCACTCAGGTTGTCCCTAAGCTCCTGTAGGGATACGGCCGAGGTAACCACAAACCAATCTTTGGATTGCAGGTTCTAGCCCACTTGCAATCAGAGAGGGCTCTCTCTTAATGATTTAACTATGTTGATGGTGATTTTAGGCTAGTTATTGGGTACAGGGGTTTTGTTTGTTTTGTTTGGATGGAAGGTGTATGCCAAGTAGAAATTCCAAACTGAGAGGCAAAGTAAGGCGTGATAAGTTTCAAACCATTGGGCATGGAGTCATGGATTAAGGCTTGCTAGTGCGTTTTCTTGGTCACAAGAGGTTTGTGGAGTGAGGTAGCCACACATGAGACAATGATCAATTTGCTGAAGGATGGAATGATAGTCAGAGACAAAAGGCAATTAAGAATCTTTCATCAGAACTGACAGAGAGGAGAAGTGAAAGAACGGTTATCTAGGAGCAGTTAAGAATTCCTAAATTATCATTCATAAGTGAAAGAAATAGCATAAACAAGATCATTTAAGTATGCATGTTCATAACTATTCCTGATGAAAACATGAAAAAACCGCAAAAATTGAGCCTAAGGTGCAATTAAGCAAATCCTAAGCTATTCTTTTTTCTGCAATTTAGAGATCGGGTTTCTGATAAAACAAACATGAATAAAACTAACATAGTTAAGAAACACTTATTGAAACATGTCGAAGCACAGGAATTCCACAATAACTCCTCAGCCAATCAAACACATCAGACAGTTTCAGAATCCATGCTTTCAGCAGTCTTTGATTATAGAAAGTATCACAGTTACAGTGTGAGTCTCTGCTTGAGAGAAAGGTCGAAATAACAAAGACCAAGCTACTGATCAACAAAACAACCAACCAACCAACCCATACTCCATTTTTCAGGGTGGTATATATAAGCAAAATATTTGAAGTCATTTATTACAACTGACCTAAACAGGTCTGCCAAAAAGCTTTTCTAAAATCTAATCATTCCTGGAATTAAATGCAAGTAAATCCTTTGGGCTGCGCTAGAGGAAACTGAATCAAGTTGAGTTGATGAGGTGTCCTGTGTGGCTTGGTGCAATGGTTCTGTCATAATTGTGCATTGAGTTCTGGTCCACTGATCTTCAGTGAGTTTAATGTGCAGTCATTTGTGCTGGTGAGCCTTCAATCGTCTTCAATTGCTTTCCTGACTTTCAGAGCTTCGTGTTTAATGTTGGGTTTGCCTCGAGCCCTGAGAAAATCTCCTCTGATACACTTTGCCGCTACATTGATGGTCTTCGCCGCTTCCTGATACTCTTTGACATGCTTCCTGTCTGCAAATTTGATCTGATACTCTTTAATCTCTGTCTCTGGTCTCTCTCTGTCTTCAAATCGGTTTAATTTGGCAAAATCGGGCAATTTCGGTGCAAAACGGGCCAAGGAATCAAAAGATTCCCTAAAGATTCCCCAATATGGCCTATTTCCCGCGAAAACTGCCTCTGTTTCTCATTCCGGAGCTCTGAAGCTCGACTTCTACGCTTGCGCGAATTTCCGGTTTTTTGGCTACTGACGTCAGCAGTGGGGTCCTTTGGTACGGGTATGATGTCAACATGATGACATCATCAAGGTGATGTGGCAGTACGGCGGGGTGACGTGGGCCGGGCGCAGGCTGGGTGAGGTGATGTGGAGGCGACGTGGCAGGGTGAGGTGGCGCTCCTGTTACATGAGGGGAGGGCGGTTTTTCCTGTGCATCAGACCGCCTTTGGTACGGAGGTGGTTTTTGTCAGGGGCCGCCCGATGCAATGGGAGGCCGCCACCTGTCCCAGTGTACGACGGTAAAACCGTCGGACGTCGAGTGGTAACCTACCACCACAATCGGGCGCACGATGTGAACAAGGGTCGTCGGATCTAGGGGAGGCGATCCGACGGTGGACAGAAAAGGGAGATGCGCGGGGTTTAGTAAAAGCGCGCGCGCGTTAAAGGTTTAATTTTTCGTGGCGTTGTGGGTTTTAAACTTTAGAAAAATGGGTAAACTGTGTTTTGCGCGGTGGAAATTTATCAAACAAGCATTAATAGTTTTCACAAAAGACTGCGCGCAGGGGGTTTAGCATTTGGAAAGGGTTTTCTTAGTGTTTGGAAGGCGTCCAGACACTTGGGAATGGAAATTTATGCAGAGGTAGGGTTCTTACTAAAGTCCAGGTGACTTAGTAATTCCCATAGAAGTATTTATGGTTATATTTCAACCAGGGAGAGGGGATATTTACATAAGGGAATTATCTACATAGTTTTAGTATGGGGATGGGGAAAATATAGGGAGTTAAATAATAGTGTCAGTAGTTAGCATGGAGATGACAAGAAAGCGCTAAGTTTCAGAGATCTTAGGCTTCAAAGGGGAGATAGAACCTTATAGAGAAAGTATGGATCCTGTTTGAGTGAAGCAGATCTTCACCCAGGCTAATGACATGGAAAATGATGAAACTAAGAGATATCAAGCAGATCTTGACCTCTTTTTGGGGAAATTAGTCAATGATTTGGGGGAGATGGAGAAAGGGAAGTTAGTTATGCCTGATTTGAGCTCTTTCACATAAGACTGCCTGGTGATTGTGCCCTGAGTAGAGATGACACTTTGAAAATATAGATTTGATCAGAAATCAAGATTCTGCAACCTCAAAACTACCTACCCAGCCTACTTACCTAACATTTTTTCTTCTTTTGGTTTGGGTGCACTTAGACTTGTAGACCCATCATTTCAATTTTTTCTTTTTATGCCTTCCTATCTAAAAACTACCCTTTTTTCTTCCAAGGGCCCAGATTAAGCAGTTGGGCTCCTTTGATTCTCTACCTATCTAAGAATCTGCCAAGATTAAGCTGTTTGGACAGATTTTCATTCTTGATATTCTAAAACAGGAAATTGAAACCTAGGGAGACCAAGATTAAGCTGTTTGGACCTCCCTTTAGCTGAAGATTCTACAAAACTGGAATGACTTTTCAAAATTGGAAAGCAGTTAGATGAATTCTGAGTAGCCTTCTTTGCTTGGTGACCGTTTAGCAAATATGGAGCATTGCAGCATGCAAAGTATGACATATTTGGCCTGTAAAATGTCAATCATGAAATATGAGTAACCTGCTGCAGCAGGAGGCTAACAAGTACCACTCAAATGTCCTAAATAAATCAATAGAAAACTACTCTTATAGAGCCTAGTCTAGGGTGATTAAGACCTAAATCTACAACAATGAAGAGTCGAACAACAAAACCTTTTATAGGTTAGAATGGGATAATGAGGGCCCAAGTCCAACCAATAAAGGTTCAGGAGATAGTTATGGTGATATACATATAATAAACCTTCCCAACTCAAGTACCCTTGTAAACATAGGGCACCCTCTAGGGGTACTAAGATAGTGATACAACATCTACCTCAAGTACTTTTGAGTCACGGAATTGACATCTTTTTGCACTATTTTCTCCTTATTATTAATCCCATTTTACTTACCTATAAATCTACATTAACCCTATATTAGCCCATTTTAATGCTTATATAGCTCAAGATGTATTCCATGGCAGTGATTTTAGTATTTTATGTGAGTTTGGAAAATTGGTTAATTCATTTATGAATACATAAATAGGTGAATTGCATAATAGACCCATATCAAAAGACCCTTGAATTGGATATTTGTGATTTCAAGTCAAAATCAACAGCTCCACAAGAATTCTCAACAACCTAGATCATAGGTTTAAGAGATATCAGTGATTTACTATGGCTATAGTAAGCTACCTTATGGTTACAAGAACATATGATTCTTGTAACACAATTTTTTCCCCTACTCCATATCCATATGGTCAAATTTGAATTACCATTTCAATCATTAAATATTCTATGGATTTATGAATATCATTCAGATAACTTGAACATAAAACAATCTTAGATCTTTTAATAAGATTTGTTAGCAAAGATCTTGGAGTTATCTTTGACTTGCTAGTTATTAGCAAATTGTTGTAGCCACATGAGAAATTTGGTTGAATTTAATTTTTATTTCAATTTATAAGCAAGTTAATGTATAAAAGAGAGTGTCTTTTCCATTCTAAGGAGAGGACTCTTAGAGCATCATCCAAGTGATGATGGAATAAAGTTTGATTTAATGAGAGATATTATTGTAATGTAGATCATAGTTTTATAATTTTTGTAGTTTACAATTAGATTAATTTACTTATGTTTTATATTAGCATCAATGCTCTATTCTATAGAGTATGGGCCCACTCCAGAAGGATAGAAAACTAAATCGTATAATTTGTCTTTATTTCCATTTATTTATTTTCTGCAAGTGTGTTTCAATTCAAGTTGTTTACTTTTTTATTTCTTTTTAGCTTGTATTTAATTCTCGAATTATATATTGAAATAATCACAACGTATTTTTGTTACAAGGAACGTATTTTTGTTACAAGGAACGCTAGGCCATATGCTTTAACATAAAACTATGACCCAAGGATCCAAATTTTCAATTTTAGTAAAGTATCATTCAAAAATGAAACTAGATTTACATGCATTAAATTTATAATTTAATGATGGATCTCTTCATTTTCACAATCCCACTTCCAATTCATAGGTTAATGATACAATTTCCAATTCTTAGAAGCATTTTAAATAGAGTAGTGCGAGTTAGGAAATGGTATGCCTACACATACAATGCATGACATCTCCCAAGCATTTGAACCCTGGGCTGACATTTAATGTAAGAACCCTTTTATTAATAAGGAAAGTAATTAACCTCACAAGAAGTTATTGTTGTAAGAAGGTTATTGATGCAATAGGAAGCTCTGGAATTTGCAGTCCTATGGGAGTCTTAAGGTGGTTTGGATAAAGCATTGATTCCATTATTGGCACCAAGATTGGTGTAGTTCCAATATCAGTTGACAACTATATTTGGGTATATTCAAGATATGGTGAAGGGATAGTAGAGTGCAAGAGAGGTTTGTGGTGAATGCTATTTAAAATAGAAGGCCATTTGTGGAATGATGCCTCTTGTTGTAGAGATATATCACCAACATATTTGGGGGTAAAGAGGATGGGGGGATCTATGAGATAAGCTAAAACCTAATTCATGATCCCCCATCATTTCTGCTACTATAGAAATACAATAGTACTACAATGGTTGTACATTGCAACTTTTGCAAGGTAAAGTTTACTATACATAGGATCGACATGCATTGTTTTCACTAGTTGAGTGATCTGAGAAAAATTTGTTTTCAGTAGAGTCAACTAAGCTTGAATAAAGGAAAAAATCATAATGAAGATAACCAAGTGCCATGGAAAGATGTGAACTATCCTAGAATACAATGTTAAAATTGTAATGAAGTGGAATACATTGCACATAATTGTCTACATCTTCATTGCATGCATTGTCAAAAGAATGAGCATAGCAATGAAGATTGTTTGGGTTTGATGAAGAAAGCATAGGCATGAGATAAAACACAAGTGTGAACAAGGTTAATTTCAAGCCAATGATCCTTGATGGTGATTTCATAGGTCACTAATATATAGGAATTAATACCATCACCTAGAAAGAGACCAATATAGGATTGAACATGGGATTCAAAAGAAGGGACCTACTCAAAAGTCAACAGAAAGGTTGTGTGTGATGTGGGTGGTGGTTGACATGTAATATGTACATTTTGTAGAGGTGGAAAGCCCACCATTTACAGTTTGATTGTTAAGAATATATCTGAATGTAGTAATGAAAAATTAAGTCATAGGAAGGTTGAAAACAAGCTTATGGATTTTGAAATATGACCAACTTACAACCAATCTAAAGTGGCACTTATGTAGTTGTAGGTGTCACTTTCCAAGTCAACTGATTGACCTCTACACCATGTGCAAAGGGGAAGATCAAGGAAAAAAATTATGAATCTTGTGTTCCCTAGAAGATATGACGTGTAAGAGTTTATGCTCGATTTGGGATCATATATGAACATTTTCCCCAAGATTTCTTGGAATTTCATGGGACAACGAAACTTGGCAACCTCATCAATCCAATTATGGTTAGACAACTAATCACATATTTTTCCAATCACTAGGTTGTAATAGATGGAGGTTGATCTTGATGGTGTTAAGACTTATGCAGATTTTTTAGGTCATTGAGATATTGGATGATAAGGAATCACACCCTACATTATTTGACATTGATCGGGTGTTTAATAATGATGCCATACTGAATTTGAAACAACATATAATGTCATTTGGAAAAGAGAGCCGTGATGTCGTAGAAATTTTCATACAAGTGCTTGTAAAAATTACTATACAAAAAATGCATCAAGTTTCAATGCAAAGTGTTTATAGAAATAATTGTACCAAAGGCACAAAGGCTGCATTCAATTGTTTGTAGAAATGTCTAAGCCATGGAAATGTAATTTGCATGCAAAGTGCCTGTAAAAATTATTCAACAAATGCATGGAATTGTAGTTTAATATAGGTTTCAATCTATTATATATGCTAATCATTGAAGTATATCATTTTGTTAAAGGTAAATGATGTGTTGTTTTGGTAATTTAAAATTATGATAAAGTAAACATATCTTGTACACATTTTCTCTTCAACATTAACCTTTTTCATATCATGGCTAGGGAAATTATATTTGGCATTTTTTAAATATACAACTTCTTGAGCTGGTAATTTTCACATATGAACTACATTTGGGAACTTGATACACAATGAGAGAGAGAGAGAGCATTGATGTATCAACATTCCTAATGTCAAAAAAACAACATTAAAATCATCAATTATTTGCAGAAAATGTCCTTAATTGCAATCTGTAGGAAAATGTCAATATCTCCATGCCATAAACATTGGTATATCAATGTTAACAATGTGGAAATTCGATGTTAAATGTATGTCTTAATAGAACACTATATTTCAAAATCAAGATTCCCTGAAAATTGTGATTTTGACATTTTTATGTCAGTGTAATGTCAAATTAACATGGTAATTTGATTAGTGTTCTTGTGCTCTCGCAGGTTTGCATTGGAAAGGGTTTAGAGTCATGTGTAGTAAATTATTTTGTCGACATTTCGGGCTAAGTATCACGACCCATCATCAGGAGATCTATGGAAGAATCTTGAGTTCTCATGTTAGCTAATCAATATTTGTGAATAAATAATAATTAATCTAGAATTGTTAAGCATTTTATGTCGGTTTTTAATGAATAATAGAAGTTAATTAAAAAATTATTAATAATTAACTAATAAAGATTCATGATAAGGTTAATTTAATTTAATAATAATAAGGTTAATTTACTAAATAAATAAAAATAAGTTTAAATAAATTCCTAATAATATTAATGTAATCTATATTAATTAATAATGTAATTAAATGATAATCATAAATGATAAGGATGATTGATAAAGAATTCATAATAAGTTTAACTCAGTTGATTAATAATGGTATGGTTAATTGATGTAATAATAATTAAAATGATTAATAATAATGTAGATTACTAATAATTAATAAGAGTGTTAATTAATATAATAATAATTAAAATAATATAATTGATGTAATACTAATTAGGATAATGCATTTAAAATAATGTAATTAAATAGATAATGGAGTAAAATAAATTTGATCAATCACAAATGTGGTTAATAATGGGGGGACCTATGTAAACATCCCCTTTCTGACCTATTTAGTGATGAATAATAGAGAAAGTCGTTGGGAATGAGGCATAATATTTTACAGATGGATTTTTGGGCTATCATTAGATCCAAATTGTTGACGATAAGAAAAAGACCATGTTTGGCCTATGATAGGGATCACATACCTACAATGCAATGCCCTTCAAACTAACAAAAGCATTTTTCCAAGAATACGTTCAGAATTATTTATGCATACACTTGTATGATTGGACAATGCATGGTTTGCTAAAGGATCACATTATGAAGCCTGGGCTAATGCTAGATATATTTTAACAATTGTAGTTGTTGTTGAATATTTAAGTGCATCTTCCATACATTGTTTGGTGTATTTTCATGTTCATATCATATGCAAAGGGGGGTTATTATTTCATCCTACAATGATTTGGTAAATTATATATTTCCACGCACCAAGGATGTATCTATGTTATGGTCTACATTAGGACACATAGTGTCACGCCCATGAGTCGAGCATGTGTGACAAGCAATGGAGGGGTTGTGAAATCTTGGTTAAAGGCAACAAGTGGGTGCATTCGGCTAAATGCACCTAGGAAAATGTGTGACGATGAGCCATTGGGAGAGTCAAAAAAATGAAAATCAGAAAATTGATTAAGTATGGGAACATGCGACGAGTTTATAAGAAGTGTCGAAAAACCGACGATTCGGTGGGCCAATGTGCGGAGCAACAAGTTGGGTGAACTGATGCGACTCTTGATATTTACTTGGAGACTTGTATGGTCGACCTGGGTAGGCCGACCCACCTTACCTCTTGATGGGCGCATATATATTGGAGGACGAGTTGCAGGGATAAGGCATCAAGCATCTAAGCGAGTTCAAACATAAGAGGACAAGCAAAGGAGAAGCAAATAGGAGAGGTGAAGGTGCAAGCAGACTGAGGGCCGAAGCACTAAGCTGAGACAAGGAAGGCAAAGACGAAGCGCAGGTTTCGAGCGTTCTAGGTGGACGAACCGCAGGCGGCGCAACCCTGCCCACGGATAAGATGTAGAGGGGCATGTCTGCCCGACAAGCTGCAATGGGGCGCCTCTGCCCAACGAGCTATAGGAGGGGCGTGTCTGCCCGACGAGATGAACGGTAGGCTAAACAATGACACACGCTGAACAACGAGTTGAACGGTGACACAAGCTGAACGAAACTCTGAACGGTGACACAAGTTGAACAATAGGATGAACGATGGCACGGGCTGAACGAAAGTGTGAACGGTGACACGGGCTGAACGAAAGGCTGAATGGTGACATGGGCTGAACGATGACACGAGCTGAACGATAGGCCAAACGGTGGCATGGGCTAAACGAAAGTTTGAATGGTTACACGTGCTGAATGAAAGGTTGAATGGTGGCACGGGTTGAACGAAAGTCTGAACGGTGACACGATTTGAACAACATGCTGAACGATGGGACAGGTTGAATGATACTTTGAACGATGAATGATTAGCTGCATGATTGAACGGAGTAAGGGCACTGCTGAACGGAGGGGTGACCCAGGGTGGGAGACCCTGAACGGACAGGCCGAATTGCTGGTTTTGGACAGTTTGTCAAGGTGAACTTGGGGTTGCCTAGAAAAGGATGTATATGTAAGATTCTTGTAAATTTAAGATTGTTATATTATTATTTGGGCAGACTCTAACGAGGGAGTTGGCCCTCCCATTAAAAAGAAGATTTATCTGTTGTGCATATTTATATGATCATGATGATGAATGTTATTTCCGCTGTGTAAAATGATGAATGCTTAGTAGATTGTAGAAAAATAACTAACTGTTGAATATTAGGCGTAGTCCGTACTCATTAGTATTGGTGAAAATAAATTGGGTAGCAGTGCCGCACCTGCCTATGTGCGGTTGAAAGATCACTGCTAGGATAGGGGTGTGACACATAGGGTAATGTTCTAGAGTTGTCAAGGGGTATGCCAACTTGACAACACAGTTGTTGTGGAATATTAAAAAGTTCATCTTCCATATCTCATTTGGTATCCTATCATGATCATATCATATGCAAAGGAGGGCTATTGGTTGATCCTCCAAAGATTCAGGTAATTTCCAATTTCCCTACGCTTAGGAATGTATCCACATTGTGTTATAACATTAGGAAATACAAGGTATTACCACAACATCAAGGGGTATGTCAAGTTGACAACATAAATGGAATAATTGTTGTGCAAATAAGCTCCCTTTGTATGGATAGAAGCCTATGACACAAGATTTTCATATTTAAAACAAAGGATGGTACAAACGTCAATTCTAGTTTTTCTAAATTGGAGTAATATTTTCCGACATGTACATGTACATGTAGATGCATCTTGCATCACAGTAGGAAATGTTTTGGCATAATTGGGGAGGGAACACCAAATCACCTAGTCTACTTTACCAACAAGGAATTGTCTAATGTTGAGTGTAGTTAGACCATTATGGAATGTGAAGGATTAGCTATGGTGTATGCACTAAGGAAAGATTGGCTATAACTTTCCACAAATAACTTTGCACTGAAATGCTTGGTAAACAAGCCAACATTGGTAGCTCAAATCTACCATCAGTTATTGTTTTTCCAAGAATTTCCTTTCGATGTTATGGTTAAGCCAGGCAAGCAAAACATGGGGTGCAATGAGTGTATGAAAGGATATGTAAGCAAGTTCAATTGGTGGATTATGATATCCCCAATCCCTTCCCCAATTTTTCTCGAGAAATATATTAGGTGAGAGGGGTATTGAATGAAGATTTTGCAACCCTTTGAGACATTGTCTAAATTAGGAATCATCAATGTTATTCATGTTATGTGTTTTGGGACCTCATTAACTATAAGGAAATGCATGAGATTGATGTTGTCATAGAGTTACATTGGTGGAATATGATTGAGCCATAGAATTTCCATAGACAAAAACAAAATTCATGCTAACCATTCTTTCTAATACACTATTCATGCATGGATTGTCATGTCAACGGAAGGGACTAACCTAGAGGAATAAATACCTTCCCTTGATCAATGAAAGGGATTGCTTATTAGTTGCATCAGAGAATTGGTATTTTTGATAACTACAACTTGCTTGTTGCTACCTTCTTTACCTACTCCAAAATATCTTTTGTACCTCAATATTAATGATCAGAATATTGTGATGGGAACAATGCATACTTGATAGCTCGCTCACAACACCTAGGTGACCATTGTTAGATGCAGCAATGGCCACCACATCTATGAGAAACTGATTCATGTTGTTTAATTGAAGAGGCCACTAGGGATTTAGGTTTAGTTGCTTCTCCTCTCCACTTTCCAAATAGAACTTTTAGCCTCTTGCTAAAATTATCAATGTGACTCTAGACTACGAACACATCACTAAATGGCAATGACCAACAATTGACACCCATGTATGGATCCGCTCCTTGTAGTGGCCTTCATTTTTAGACTTGCTCCTTCTTGTTCATACTCACATTTGTAGAGGATCAATTTGGTTCAACCATTGTTGAAGGAGAGAGATTGTAATTAGAAGGTTGTTGCTAGAGATAGTTCAAATTGTAATCTCTAGCTAGGTTGTAGTTGTTATTACAACATTCATATTACAGGTAAGGGGCCAAAACTCATGGCATTACCACTATTAATACATGCCTACCTTCTGATGAATTAGATTTGAGCGTGGTCACTTTTTCCCAAGCCATTCTCCACACAAAATTGTTTATAGGCAGAAATAAGATTTAAATGCAAAGGCCACACATGGAATCCATCAGAATCGGATTTTAGCCCCGCCCTCCAATTTTTTTAGTGTGCAGGGCTGAAATCTAATTCTTGGAATTGGATTTTAGCCCCACCCACTTAAAAAAAAAAACATTAACAAATTTTTTTTGTAAGGGGTCGCGGCCCCCCCTACCCGGGCCCCTGGTCGGTGTTGAAATCGGTTTTCAGACCCGCCCACTTCTAAAAAATTATAAGTGGGCGGGGCTAGAATCCAATTCTCAAAATCAGATTTCAGCTCCACCCTACAATTTTTTTTTTAGATTTTAACATTAATGTTCTAAAATTTTTAATTA